>CP137676.1:31097354-31099854 GCA_037976565.1 Mesocentrotus franciscanus | reverse complement strand
GACATTAATCCACATTTGCCACTCTCCACCCAGGTGTAAATGGGTACCTGATAATGCTAGAGCCTTTAGCCTGAGTTGCTTGTCTACGACTGGATAATAATGTTGTTGTTGTTGTTGCTGCTGTTGTTATATTTATTATTATTATTGAATTTTCCACCCTTTCGAACTTTACATTCCTATTTCGTCTCAGTGAGTACTAGCAGCATACAAAAATAAAAAATAAAATAAAAGTTCAGTGGGATGAGTTGTACCTTTGACAAAGAAAATAATACTATATATCAAAACATATATTCAAAATCTATAAATATTTGTAAGGGTCATTTGAAAATATAAAACTTACATAAATCAAGAAAACTAGAAGCTTTAACCCTACACAAAGACCAATGGTTGACCAAAAGAAACGATGCAGTGATAATTGGGACCACAGCAATTCTGAACAATTTTCAGATAACTTCAAGGCCCCTTAAAATGAGCATTCTAATCTCAAAGTTGTTTTCTAATTTTTCATACTTTTATCAACCATGCAGACCACTACTCCACCTAACACCAAATCAAAGCAAATACATGAAATGTTTTGTTTCTATGAAAACCTTTGACATCTATCAATATATCATGGAGTATGTGATCGAATACTATACCTGGTGGTTTATGTCAAGATATACTTTTACTACACTTTACAACAACTTTAAAAATGACGTTTACAGAGATAGTGCACATATGTCATAAACAGACAAAATACAAAACAGCACCAAATATCAAAGAAGGTAGATTATATAAAAATTACAAAGGCAACACAATGATACATGTGTAGATACAATATTTGGTTAAATGTGATAGGTTCACGATTAAAGTCTACTCTGGTATTACGGTAAGTTGGCTCAACTAAAAGCAAAAGCAAAAGATCAAGAGAAGCAGATTGGTGAACGTTTGAGGATCGATAAACTGAATTTAGTCCTTTTAAAGTTCCATTGATCAAATTGTTGAAAATTGGCAATTCTGTGGCATGCGTTTGAGCACTTTCCCACTTATCCGTGCACATGTACTAAAATAATTCTGGCATTTTAATTTCTCTTTTTATTCTGAAGAAAATATTTCATTACACCAGTGCCCTAGATGTATTATTGGACACATATTTTTACACAACCCTCTATAAAAAATCTCTTTCTTCATCGACAACTGTGTGGAATGGAAATTTACAGATTTTCAGTACAGAACAAATGAGAAAGGTGCTCAAAAGGTATGTCACAGTGTTGCCAATTTGCATTTGATCAATTAAAACTGTAAACAAAAATTGTCAAATTTTTTAACCTGTACTGATCTGTTTCAGTTTTCTCCTTTTAATAATTGATCAATCAAACCGTTAAAAAAAAATCATATTCTTTACCAGGCTTTCCTCAAACTTTCACTGATCTGTTTCAGTTTTCTCCTTTTAATAATACCAGCAAATTTTAATGGTTGTCTTCCCTTTTCAGTCTTCAGGTGAATACAATGATATTACATCTCTTCCATGTCTAATATATTGTCTGTCCAGAGCTAGAAGGGTATACACTCAAATCAATCAACATACATGAAGGCTTAACGTCCTAATGGCTCCAAACAGACACTTTGTCCAGAGCCAAAAGGGTACCTATAAACTCAAATCATTTAACATAGAATTAAAAGCCTTTTAACCGATTGCCTCCTGAAACCAGGTAGCTCCTGTATTAAGCTTATGGGAATGAGAGAATTCAGCAGTCAACGGATTAATTCTTAGCAGATGATCTTGTCATTTCACAAATGAGCATGAAGATACGTGCCATCATCAGCACTGCCTGCATCTGACAGCTGCAAAGCAGCATGAGGTTCATAATGTCATCTAGGACCACATACAGATATCTTACATACTACAGCCTGTCATCCCCTCTTTTTATTTCTAATTATTCTGATACAGACTCCCTGCATGTATGAGACATGACATTTATTTCATAATGAGGTATGATTGTAGATTGGTAGCCGACAACATGATTAATGTCAAATAAAACACTGTCTGTTAAAGACCAGAAGGTCTGACCATAATGAAAGTGATACTGGACAAGGATCCTCATGGTGGCGTTAATTTTACAAGGGCATTAATCTCGATCCAGGGGTACCAATACACACATAATTAACCATGTATCCGTGTAGCAATAGGGTTGTAGGGATCACACAACGGAGGGGATACTGGCATCAGAGGGTGGGGTTAAAGCCCCACTGCACTACTTATAGATACTTGCGCCTTTATATAGCAAACAATGCCTAATCCGTGACTATTGGTCCCCCATGGTCCCCTTTTTCTTATATTAATTGAGAGCTGATTTGAGAGATAACCACCTGTCAGTGACCATGCAGGGAGGTCTAATCCCTCCTGGCCAAACAAGTGCAGATGGGCTTTAAGTTCTACAACCCGGATGAAATGCGTGAGAACAAGGCCATCGACTCATCGAGTCAGAGGAGGGTGAAGGAGTGGATCATATAATCTATT
>CP137676.1:31031686-31096854 GCA_037976565.1 Mesocentrotus franciscanus | reverse complement strand
TCTATTTTTTACATTGCCTACCCCCTCTCCTTTTCTTTGCCTCTCTTTCTCTCTTTTTGCAATGTGATGGGAGAAAGGGGCACCCGTAGCATTCCCACGTAGCTACACCACTGCTATGTAAGTTATTTAAGTTATGTAAGTCGTTTCTTATCGATTAGATTAAAGGGGACAAATTCCTACAATTATTTTTACCCTATGGGGCTCCAGGCTGGTATCATATATTCAAAATACTAGCTCTAGACATTAATTTTGTAAGAAGAAATTGCAAGTTCGAATATCAACATTACACTCTGATTATACATAATAGCAACTGGAGAGTTGAGAAGACGTAACACTCGCATAGAATTAAGCATGTCGGGAAGATAAATCTGATTTAATTTCAGTGCAATCATGGGTTTAATAGAAGCAGAAAAATGAAAGAAACAGGTTAGTGAAAGTTTGAGCAAAAACCAATTAAAAACAAGAAAGTCATGAATTTTTGAAGGTGCAATCAATCAAACACAAATTGGCAACTCTGTGACGTATCTTGCGAGCTCCCCTCCCATTTGCCCTGTACTAAATCTTTAATCATTAGAAAGTCTCATGTATATTTGTAGGGGTGATTTGAAGTCTACCTATGATATAGAAATTACATTACCGGTATTTTTTTAATGATCGGTCCCTTTTTTACCCAGTGACTACTGAATCCGTTCATGGCCATGTTCTTTATTACAGGAGCCATCCTGTTCCTGTAGGCAATGGGTTCATGCCCCACTCCCCACCACCAAGGCATTCAGGAAAATGGCAGTTAATGACTTGATTACATTAAAAATACAGTCAAATCTGTCTTGGTGGCCACCTCTATACAAAGGCCGCCTGTTTGTAATGGTCACCGATATTGCCTCCGTCTATGAGGAAATGTGTGTTGAAGAACCTTTCTAATAAAGGTCACCTATCTACAATGACCACTTTCAGTCTTACCCTAGGGTGGCCTAATAGACAGGTTTGACTGTAATTTGACTGTAGGATGATATACAGCCTAAAGAGTGTAGCTAACCCTTTCATTACCGATGCCCTAATTTCCTGTGATAGAGCCGTGACAGAGCTCAGTGTACTAAATTATTCTAATCCAGGGATTTAACAAACTCTGAAACCCCTACAACACGAGGGGGCACACTTTCGAACCTAGCTTACCGTTACATCTGCCCCCTGGTCTTGCTCACCTGTGCACCTACAATATCACTTTACTTGCGAAAACACTGTCAGGCCACGCCAATAGAATTTGCATGTTGCATAAGATCTACTATTTCAATGATGAAAAAACTGCGTAATTTTTGTATGCAATATTACTTATTATATTCCTTCTACTGTACTAACCCTCTAACATGCAAAACATCCTGAAAAAATTCTCAAACCACAAAGATATTTATGGTTTTCTCTGAAGGTGTCACTGTAGTAAATTTTCCCAACCATTTTTGAATTTTCCCCACCGTTTTATTTCCATGAAAATAGACATAAGACAGGCTTTTAAAATCTTTCAACACTTAAATGTCTGGAATGGTATATAGAGCCACCTAAAGTGTAAGTAAATTGTAATAATATAGTTGGGAGAATTAAGGAATCGATCAGATCAGTTTTTCCCAATTTTTATCATTAATAATGGCCTGTTTTCACTCAAACTTTCAGATTATCTTTAATTGTACATCTAGCATTGAAGTCACTACTTTAGCACCATTTTCTCTAATCTGAACAATGTTACCAAGTCCCTTTAAAGAAGAAATACTTGAATAGACTGTGATGTTTTCAGTCACAGTACAAAATTTCATCTATCGCCCACACCACAGGTTATTTGAGACTACTTCCCTCACTGTCCAGCATTGGCACGCCAAATTGCGTGCCATGGAGTAAACTATTTTCATGCAAGTTTCAGGGAGGCTTAACACTTTGGTTGGTTTCTTTGCCTCTCTGCACAGTCGCTTGTTTGCCAAAGGTGCAATTTTGGCATAGGTAACAATTGACAGAAAGATTGCTTTGTGCCATTAACACAATGGCTTTGCAATATGACCCATTTTCACTCTTGATTAGCTCCATGACGACCCTTTTAACACCGTTATAGATTAATCTTGCACTGCAAGTCTGGAACCAGTTAAATAATCTTGAAGCCTTTGGTATATCTATCCCATGTGGCACATTGTGATTATTTGAGTGGCATATAAAGAGTAAGTACTCAATTTTGAATTACAACGTTTCCACAGGATGAATGCACTTGATATATTAAAATCAAAGTAAGTACACAGGTCTGAAGATCAGAATTCAGAAAAAGTAATTTCCAAAATTTATCTCTCACAACTAGCACCTCTATGGGTGTATATTACATAAAACTCTGGAGCATAGAATAAAAATGGTTAACAGTGGCAGCCATAATGAATACAATTTTACAGGTGAAAATTGTAAAGCGGGGGGCTCCCCTGCATAATGGTTCATGTCTTTTTTAAAGATTCCTCTGCAAGTTACATCATGACTGAAGATACAACTTCAGCCAATGTTGTCTGAGACAAAGCTGGATACAGACTGATTTTAAAAATCACTAAAATAACACATTGGCATATAAATACAGAGCAACAATAGAAAGACGAAAATATAGCACTATCAAAAGCATGAACATATAGAGAACAAAAATGTACTGTCCAACTCTAGGATACTGTTTTACAACATGATCATATACAACAAGATAAAAATTTCATTAAAACATTTCACGATATTCAATATGGCAGAACCTCATAGATGAGATAGACTCTGCATGATTAATTCCTCTAGCGTTGGCATATCACCTCCATCAAGTCCAGGCTTGACATAGCGTGAGAGCCTCACTTCCAAGTCTCTTTTGTCCTTTTGAAGTCTCCACCTAACCCCGATCAATGTCTGTAGGAGAGGAATCAAGAACGGGTTTGTCTCATCCTCACCAATGTCCGAGAGTGCCTTCTCCGCATAACCCAGCACGTGGGGCTGGCTCTCGAGGCGTGAGAGATAAACCACGATGATTGCACAGAGTGTCCGTACCGTATCAGGGTGCTTCTCCCCGATCATCTTCTCCTGAAGGTGCAGCGCATTCTGCAGGAGAGGCAAGGCTTCCTCAAAGTTCTGCTTGGACATGTACTTATAGGCTCGCCTCAGGTCCTGGTTGTAGAAGAATTCCTGGAACTCCACGCTCATGCGGATTTCATCGTTCTGAAAAGTGTGGCTCAAGTACTGTTCAAAGGCTCTGCTGCGCTCTGCAATGAACTGGTGCTTGTAGTTGCCAGTGACTGCCTTCCTTGGGAAGACCACAGACTCCATGGCCCGGGGGAAGCCCTTCCGGAGGCCTCTGTTCAGCTCATAGAATTCTGAATATCGCCTCTCAATGATAGCTTGAGATGTGTCTGTTCCTATGGTGCGTAGCACTGCTATGCTGTAGAGCTGAAAGAGATCAAAGTGGAAAATAAGCATAACAAAGATTTACTACTTAAGGAACAATACTTATACTTATTGTTTTGTAGTCCAATCTGGAAAATAATTGTATATATAACAAAATACTGCTTTTTAAGTGCTCTCAAATTTCCATGTACTTCCTTGTTCCATACATTTTTGTCTGTGTTCAGGCATTTTAATGATATTCAGTAGGCCGATTTCTTGGCAAAAGCCTGAAATTATTTCATACCACATCCTACAAATATGTACAGGAAATATAGACAAGAGATTAACCCAATAAGAGCTCTCTTGATACAGTCATAATTTAGAAGAGTGAACTACACCATCGGTTACAAAAGGAAGGAAGCGACAGGACAAAAGGTTTTATAGAAGATGAGTAATGTAACAAATTTAAAGGTTTAGTGATAAAACCCTAGTGACACTCTCACCAGGATAAGAGTATCAGCTCAGACTTGAGATATATATGAAAAAACTGATGGCTCATTAAAACATAAGCAGAGCTGCCAACCTTGTGCAACCCAAAAAAGGAACCATGATGGCAAAAAAAGGGAATTTCAAGCATAAAAAAAGGAATGCATTAAAACAAAATTTTCAACCACGTATGACACACTTCCAATGCAGAAATGTCCATTCCTCATGCTGTCATTTCCATATTAGGACCTATAGTTTTAATATTTACAAGTAGGTACTTTTTTGTTGTTGTTTTGAGGGTAATATCAGCGTTTCATTCTTTTTGAGAATATTTACGCCTCTCACCTCTTTTTCGTTTCCTACTTGTAAATTCGTAATCTTCATTTAAAAAAAAAAAAAAAAAATTTTTAAAAGTATTTTATGAAGAAAACGTAATACCGTAATTTAGAGAAAAAAACAGACTAATTCCGGTAAAAACGTAATGGTAGGCAGCTCTGCATAAGTAAACAGATCTTCTTTACTCAGAGTGTCAGGGATCAACAGCATGACTTGCAATGATGAAAGACAAAACAAAAATAACAATAAAATAAAATAAATGTCAGATGCACGCTGTGAATGTGAATCAAAATGTTAAGATTGCTATTTACCATCGAACCAAATAATGAACAGCAATTAATAATATGAAGGGTTCAGATATCATTTAAAAAGCGAACTGATACCAAATTAATAGAACACCTATAGATCCATTGTTTTGATACTAAAGAGGAAAGTAATTAAAACTGACTTAGAACCAACTATAGACACAATAGCAACCTATTATCAGGAAACAGATTATGTGAAAACTTTAAAGCACAAAATGAAACCACTTCAATTTGAAATATGAAAAGAGAACTTAAACCAAGCACATGAAATTAGTTTCCATCGCTGCAATTAACTTACCACAAACTTCTTGTATCCATCTTTCATTGTCTTGGCAGAGACAACCTCAAAGACAGTCCTTCCTGGAAGGAACTTGTTGGGTTGTAGGTGCTCTTGTCGGCTGTGGACGCTCCCAGTAAATCCTGCAAAAGGCAAGGGAAAATCACAAAGAGTGTTAAAACTCATGACATATATTCAATATATTCAAATAATCAATAGGCCTAATGACAATCTTGAAAAAGAAGAACATAATGATACAAGGAACCAGTGATAGACATGGGCGTGGAGGGGGAAGGGGTGTTACAAGAGAAAATGACAAAGCATTACAACTCAAGACATATTAATATAATTCAATTTTTTCTGAAATAACATGCAAAATGCAAGGCAGCAGTGATAGATATGGTGGGGGGGGGAAGGGGAAGGGAAGGGGAAGGGAAGGGGTACAGAAGGAACTTGTGGGGATGAAGGTACATGTACACTTAATCACTTATTGATGGTGAGCACTCTCTGTAAATCTTGGAAAGGGTAAAGAATAAGGTCAGACATAAAAACAGAGACAGACAGACAGACTCAAAGGGATAGAAACAGAGAGATAGAGAGAAAGAGAGAGATACATATATAGAGGGAGAGAAAAAACAGAATGACAGACAGACAAAGAGAGAGACAGAGAGACAGAGACACAGGAAGAGAGAGAGAGAGAGAGAGAGAAAATAAGGGGGGAGAAATAGAGAGAACAGATTAACAGAGATCAAGAGGAAGGTATTAATACAGTCAAACCTGTCTATAGCGACCGTCCAAGGGAAACACAAAAAGTGGTCTTTGTAGACAGGTGGCCTTTGTAGACAGGTTCCTTTAGTACATGTTTCAATGAGAAACCATTTTCAAGGGAAACAAAAAATGTGGTCTTTGTAGACAGGTGGTCTTTGTAGACAGGTGGTCTTTGTAGACAGGTGGTCACTAAAGCAGGTTTGACTGTATTTCACCTACATGTATTTCACATATTGACCCACAATGTACAAGCCTGTAGGGGAGGGGGATATCAAAAAAGGTTTCAGCAGCCACATGTACAATGTACATGTATATTGTATGTTTGCACATACGTACTGTCCTTTGCATATCATCAAGCATGATGTTGAACATGCATAAATACATCTCACACCATGATATCAGCAGCAGACACGTTATATAATGCATGCTGTCAGGTAATAATCATCATTGTAACACGACGTGACAAATGTTCTCCTCGTATGTGTCATGATAACAATAGTTTGTGGCAGCCATGCTCAATGGGAGATGATGTCTCGTTAACCCACTGACTGTTGAATTCTCTCATTCCATCAGGACATTACAGGAATCACCTGGGGAGTGTTTCACAAAGACCAAGATCTACTTTAAGTTGGACTTAACTATGGCAGGCTGTTCATGCCACTGTTTGCTCTCACCATTATGATCTTTAGATAATATTTTTTCCTTCAATAATGAATTATCAAATAATGTAAATTCTGTAGATTTGAGACCATGATTTGTACGTCCCTTGAGAGACCAATGCCAGTAAATGGTGAGAGCAAACGGTGGCATGAACGGCCTGCCATAGTTAAGTTAAGTCCAACTTAAAGTTGATCTTAGTCTTTGTGAAACACCCCTCAGTTCCCACAGGCAATGGGTTACAGATAATTATGAACTATTGCTGCATGGCTTACTGAATTGACCTGTCGCATGGCAGGACAAATCACTGGATGTACAGGTATGACATTTAACAAAATATTCATGGAGGGATGTTACTAGTTTGCATGCACAGACCCATGTCAGTTGCTGTGTGTAACAGTGTCTGCGCAGTGAGACTAGGCTGACAGCGTTCTGCACTGGCTCTGTACATTAGCTGCTCTTATATGACACAGCCAGAGACTGTCAGTGCTAGGCTCTGCTCAAGGCTTTAGGAAGTGTGGTAAAGTGTCAAATAAGAGCTGTGTGCATGCAGACTAGGATGCCACTGACTTGAATAAAATATCCAACTTCAATCTGGACTTAAAGGGCAATCCAACCCTTCCAATAAGTTCATTTGAATGAAAGCATAAAAATCAGAGAAACAGAATGGCGAAAGTTTGTAATAAAGGAGTGTTTGAAATATGAGATCACTACCGCTGTGCGAATCTCAAATTGGCAATTTTGTCAGTGGATTGTGACGTAATGACGGATTACTCTCCCGTTTGTCGCGTTAAAAATATCACTTATTTCTGTTTTTCTTCCAAGTGCCTTCACCCTCGAGGCACTACTCAAAATATATCATGGAGAGTACATTATTACAGGCCCTCTAAAAAGAACAGATCATCCCTGAGTCATACTTTTATGAAAAGTTGAAATTTTAGTCCTTTTGTGTATTGGAGCAAATGGGAAAGTTGTACGCCACTACATCACATACCGGTAGACATTATCAATTCAGCCAATTTGAAGAGCCCATACCTATAGTTATTGCAGCTTTCAAAAATTTGTAACTTTCTAATTTTTTGTCAGATTTCATTCAAACTTTCATCAGTATGCTTCTCTAATTTTTCTGCTTTATTCTAGACAAGTTTGCTATCAAGGTTGGATTTCCCTTTAAGTCTAAACACAAGCCTAAACACAAGCCCAATTGCACCCAAATTCTTATTCTGTACCGTATCTTTGATGAAATCTAGCACAGAGCAAATTATTTTCCAGAGCAAAGATTGCATTACCAAAACCATTGTCAACAATTTTCATGTTACTTTCCTTTTTGCTATTATGATTTAAAGTTACATACTCCACACTCAGGAAGCTCATTGACAAAGAAAACAAATATTGGCCTCACAAAGCCTCCCTAGGCACAGTTCAGAAAAATGAAATATTTTCCATGTGGATTGACAAACAAAATATTCAGATATCCATTTTCATTTATCCACTAGCATTTTGATGAAGTTTCCTATGCAATGGACAGATGATAAACTGATGACAACTAAAAATTTAAGCCAAAAGCTGGATCGTACACAATATCCTAGGCCCTGCATTATGTTGGTATAGGTGTAGGTGTAGTTCAGTGGCTCAACAGAAGAACTAACATCAATGAAAGTTAGGACATATTCTAGGGTTAAAGGTGAAACTCATCCACAGACAGTTTTATCATATTTCAATCAATAACATTTTCAAAGTAATACTAAAACTTTTTAGAATATGTTTTTGGCATTTTGAGGGTCATGAAATTGTGAATATCAGTAATTAGTTGGGCATAGCACCTGACATTTCGGAATACAGGAACATCCTTTGAGATGTTATTACACAGGGTTATAAACTATACAAAGAAACAAATGAAGACCACATCACAAGAGGGAACTCTAAACTTCCTTCGTAAATTACTTTCCACTTATTCTGTTCTCAAAATTACCAGACACATCCACCTTCCCTTGTTTATGAAAGAATAGATTTTTTATTAAATATGATAACCCACGGTATATATGAGAGTACTGAATTTATGTTTCTTTCAATTATACACGGAGAGCAGCTCTCAATACAAACTATAGTCCAGCCTCTGTACTGTTTCTGTGTCACGCGCCCAATCAGGTGATATATAACACACCCTAAACGTTGAACGTAGACCTTACCATTCCTCTCATTCTGTACCCCGTACTTTGGGGGATTGCGCGATGAATGGAGACACTGCGCTGTGAGTGGGATCGATGCGTGTGATAGAAGAATAAAAATAAAAAACAGACAGAAGCTGGACTATACAAACTACTGTTGTCAAACAGAGAAAGATAAACAATGAAACTTCAGTAGCAGCCTTTTACCTAATCAAAAACAAATCAACGTACATGGACTACAGGTATACACAATACTTCCAGTATCAACAGACAATATGTAATGTTGGCAGCTGGGCAGCGTCTCACGAAACCGTTGCCCTGGTCATGACAGCAGTCCATGTAGTGAGAGAGCTAAATGTGCCTATCAAATGTTTTGCTGCTGCTCAGATGATATTAAATATTTTTTTATACCTAAAAATCATCATCATCATCAACAACAACAACAACAAACAATCAAATGTTTTGAAACTTCCCCCAATAGAACAGTACATATGAATGTAAGTGTCATAAAACTGTACGTCAGAGAAATGAACATGGCCGGGAAAGTGACCGGTGGTGGCCAGGAAAGTCTAAAAGTTGGACCCTCATTGAAAATACAGCACGATTACTGACTTACCAATCATTTCAGACATTGCTACACACAGTAGCAAAATATCAATCTCTCTATAGACTCCCAAGTAAACCTGGTGAATTTTCAAGATTAAGACACCTCTCCGTCAACCCAAAATGGTGCCAAACTATTTCCTCATGTACTTGGAAACTGTATATTTTCCAAATGGTCACTCCTGCAAGACATACATGTACCGGGTAGTCATATTTCAAACCTCACAACATGACCAATTCCACCAGGAGCGAGAGCCTTTCTGAAGCTGTGGACTGGCTTTTTCTAGACTTTTTACTTTCGTTGTTGGCATGAGCTCTCATGTTTGGCAAGTCAGGAAGGAAGGAAATCAGACTGGATCAACCCAAGTCACATGATTACACCTTATGAAAACGATCCAGGTAAAAGGGTTTACAGCGATAACAGATTTGATTAAAAAGCGGCAAAGAGGGAGTGAGTCGGCCTTAATGTGATCATTATACATAAATGTCCATTCAAACTAAATAAATTGTTTTCAATACACCATATACAGATTCACAGGATCATATTGGATGCTGAAAGAGAATCATAAAAATATTTGAAAGTCACAACTTTGGGTTCAAAGCTAAGAAATCAAGTAACACCAATTTTTTTTTTAAATGCAATTTTAGGCATATTATCAAGACTCCCGCTGTCCACTTAATTCCAGAAAACCGGAAAGGAAGTGTTTCTTTTCTTTCCTGCTTGAACAATGGTAAACCCTTTCAAAAAAAATGCGCTGAAAGTACTATTTCCAACAAATTATATTTCCTTGAACATTGAGCCTTTAATAAACTTCCGCAGTATCCTTTGTATGAAATCAAATGTATGAAATCAAATGGAGAAATAGAGCCTAATGCCTGGTGAATTAGTCAGATAATGACTCAATGTTTGAGAAGAATATCTCTTCAAATCATTTCCTTATGGATGAACAGACATTGACAATGCAACAATAATTTCTATGTGAGACAAGCTACATTCAGAATGCAACTCACCGTAGTTAAAAGATAGTGTTGAGTTCTGGTCGTGCAATTGCATTGTGATAAAAACGGTGTGGAATCGATCAGAAAAGGTTGATCATCTAGCATATAAGTTTTGGTGTGTACTGCAAGGTTCTGGAATCATCAAAATGACAAGAAATTTGGCGCCGTCTTGGTAAAGTTACAAGCACTGTACACAGAAATATGTATATGGGAATGGGACTACACGAACCTGTGGCATTATGCCATTACATGCCATATTTAGATTAAGGCATTTGAAGAGCTATGCTTTTCAGAGAACATTTTTGATCTGATGTTCTTCCACACTTGCATTATAACAATGATAATGCTCACAAATTATTTTTCACCTCTCCCAAGAACTCAACCTTCTCTTTAAAATGTTATAATGAACTTGCATTTTTCATGCTTAAAATGTACATGTTGTTACTATGAAAGGCATCTGGAGTACAATCAAACAAATATTTTAAATAAAAAATAAATAAAACTAAAATAAAAAATTCAAACTGTCTGGAGTTGTCTAAATGAGAAGCAATAATCCATCCATCAATTATGCTCAGTGAGCTATTTAATGTCAAAAGTATTATGTGTTATGTTGATAAGGAGGTGAATAAGCAATTAATAAAATTGAAGAAAAAAATGTGTCCAACATTTTTTTGGTTTAGTTGTGTAAAAAGAAATTTACAACAATTTAACCTAAATAGGAAAATTTGTTGGAAATGCTCTTCAACTTGATATACATTGTGTTAGAACCTAAAACCATAGCTATTCACTAGATCAAATCAGTCAGCACTGTGGATGCTGACTGGAATGCTCCATAGGGAGTGGAGAATGTGCTAATATTGTACACTAACATGAATTTTATGACTGGAAGCCTGTGGCACAATGCGAGTCCAGCAACTCGAGGGGCACTGGTATCATTAGGAGCACCAACTTTAATACCACATGGATAATATGCCCCTGAACAAGGCCATTTAGTGAGAGGAGAGTGTTGGAGTGGGTCGTATAATCTCCTTCCCTTCTCCCCTTTTATTTTTCTTAAACCATTTGACATACTATATCATTTAAAGAATAAAACGATTCTCTAAATGAACCATTCATGCTTCATTCTCTGTCTTCAGGATATAATTGTAGACTCAGTAATCATTCATTATCAAATTTACCCGTTTTTTAAATTTTTTAATTTTTGGTTGTTGTTGAGATTATTCATATATCTCCTTATGTATATGCAGTGTAAATGTTAGGAATTCTCATATGAATATGGACAAAAAAATCAAATTGAATTAAGAAATGATAAACAAAACCAGGCCCCTATTTCATAAAACTTGTTATCAATAACAAATGCTAATATTCTATGTCAAATTAGCTCTCAGCTAATCAAATGCCACAATATCAGTAGCTCATAACAGTTACTGTAACTTGTTATTGATAACAAGTTTTATGAAACAGGGCCCACAAAAGATCATCAAACCAATAAGCAGGAAAAACAATCATAGAAAAACAAACCAATGACAATACTTCTGACAAAAAAAAACAAATCCAATTATTTGTCACAGCCTCTATATCTTTTTCTTATAATACATAAAGGGATATGATGCAAACTAATCATTATTGGAATAATATCCAACAAGTCGTATCATATTCTATCATATAACGGAAATGCCTGGATTGTGTAAGTGTTATTTGACACGTCAAAGGATCTGCCTTCCAGCAAAAGATCTTCAGCAGAAGGATCTCCCCCAAAGCCATTAGAAACTAATCATTTTTCACTGCTTAGGTGAGGAGAGGAAACTCACTGCCTAATTGAATGGTCTGGATATTGGAATGATAAATAGAGAAAAAGTCATAACTACATCTACTAATTGCAAATGATCTAAAGTTAAAAGTGATATTTCACAATATCTCAGTCTTAAAATGTAATATGGAACATATGTACATGTAATTTGTTGGGATATGAAATGAAGCAAATAATATAATATGAAATCCAGAGGAAACATTAATTATGCTGGTATCTAAAGTCCAATTTTTTAATATTTTAATTTACACATATAAGACAAAAACTTATATAAGTTAGAAGAATACCCAAATACACTTGGCTAGTATGTTAATCCATATTTTAATATCTTGAATGACCATATTTGGTAACAAAGACAAAGTTATCCTCTACATAATACTCAATGAATGAGTGTCATGCTGCCATTGATTTAAACAAAAATCACCACAGGCCGGTGTGACTCATGTTCAGGGAAAATCTCTCTCTAGAACATTAGTGACATCATCAACAACGAAAGTGAAACAGTATGATTGTTTCCCTGATTTCCTGATTTTACATAAAAATGACAGTGATTCACTGACCAGTGGAAATTGCAAGAATAACAGTTCTAATAGTACATGACCAGCAAGAAAACCTCATCTTCCCTTTTCTAAACCAAGAGTTACTGAATGTATACATTGTCATGCAAACCAATTTTTATCATTTTGAACATGTTTGTAATAAATAAAAACAATACGATTCAAGACAAGAAGAATTACATAAATGACAGTCATTCTTGAGGTCCGTTTTTGTGGTATTCCTCATGGTGCTCCAGCAAAAGAGGGGTACTCCTATTATGGACCCATGCTGTTGGGCACCCCCTCCCCCATATCAAGCACCCCTAATGAGATCCTGAAATCCTTTTGCAGCATCTGCTATAAACATGTATTTATAACAAGTAACAACACCACAGATGTATTTGTATCAACCATTGCACCCATAGAGAATATCATAAGTTTTTAAATACAGTTTCATCAACTGAGAGCTCAAAGGGTATTAAAAAGTATATCATCCAGGCATGTAAGGAATTGTTTAAGGGATAGTTGAGTTTTGTTGCAGAGGGCGCTACAAAAAATAATTTTTTGAGTGTCAAATTTGAAAGAATATACAATTTAAATGACAAAATCATTTTTGTTTGATCAAAATTGGTTCAGAGACAGCTGAAATATCCATAAATATAACCATTTCTAATATTTGTGGTGCCCCACAAATATTCAGTAATTTTGAACCAGCCGTTGAAAAACGAGATAGCGCCTTATAGTACGTTTTATTCCAGCCAATGCCAATATTGGCTTTTTGTTGGCTTTTTTGTGTTGGTTATAATACGCATAACCAGCCGGCCCATGTATTGTTATTATTAATTAATTAATTAACGGTCACCATATTTTTGGGAAAGTGGAGCTGAATTAGTATGATCGTATTCAATCTAAATTCACACATTTTGGGGTCTAAAATTACCTTCATAGCAATTTTAGGTTCTAAAAGGGCACTAGAAATGTCATAAATAAGAAAAGTGCAATAACCATGCACTTTGAACTTGAAGGCAAACAAGAACTCAACTATCCCTTTAAAATTGGTTTAATAACAAGATCAATTAATAGTAGCATTACATTTACATCCAATGCCCCACACAATCAGCATCGTTGTTTCCCTTTTAAAATAACTAGATGGATGGATGGATGGATGGATGGATCTTCGACTGCGCGCAGTCAAAAATGATGCCTTCGCCATAGAGCGATTTTACCAACCAAAACAGAAGCAATTTTTAAAATTCAAGTTTGATTGCAATCCATTAACAGGTTCTCAGAATATAGTGATTACAAGCTCTATAATATGAACTTTTTTTTTTTTTTGTATAAAGGTTCATATTATGAACAGACAGAAGAGGCAGCCATGGGCAGTCCGGTCTCGGCTGTCGTGGCCAACCTATACATGGAGAGTTTCGAAGAAGAAGCGTTGGACACATGTCCCCTCTCTTGCATGCCTCGTGTTTGGAAGAGATACGTAGATGACACCTTCATCATAGTTCCCATCTCTGAAACAGATAATCTGCTTAAACACATGAACAGCCTCGAACCAACCATCCAATTCACATCAGAGATAGAATGTGAAGGGAAGATAGCATTCTTAGACACTTTAGTTCATAGACACGACAACCATAGGCTCTCCACCTCAGTCTATAGGAAGCCTACCCACACAGGCCAGTACATAGCGTTTAACTCTCACCATCCCATATCAGTGAAGAGAGGTCTAGTGAAATGTCTATTTGACAGAGCTTTACGCATAGTGACAAGTCCACAACAGCCATGCAAAGAACGGACCGTGTCCACAGTGCCCTGAGTCTCAACGGTTACCCACGCCGTTTTGTACACAATACCAAGAAGAGATCGTCGGAACCCAGGGATCAGAAGGTATACAAGACATTTACAGTCTTGCCGTACATTGATGGTGTCTCCCAACAACTCAAGCGCCGCCTAGAGAGCCATGGCATTTGAATGGTTTTCAGATCAGATACCACCCTACGTCAACAACTTACACGCCCCAAGGATCCAATTCCTCCACATAGACGAGACGGCATTGTGTACAACATCCCTTGCAAAGGACGTGATAGATCCTACATCGGTGAAACTGCCCGTCCGATAAAAGAAAGAATCACTGAGCATAAGAGGGACGTCAGGCTCCGCCCAAATGACAACTCAGCCGTAGCCGAACATGCTTGGGATAAGCAGCATCAACCAGACTGGGACGGGGTTCAGTGCCTTTCCCAGGAACGGCATTGGTACACACGGCGGGTAAAAGAAGCTATCAATATCCGTCTCAATCCCAATAATTTCAACAGAGATAACGGGATCGATATCCCCGAATTTTGGATGCGTACGATACGCCGCCATGACACTCCCCGTCCAGCCGGCCAGCACCGGTCGATTCCAATCAGCAGACAGGCCGAGCCAGCGGCCCGTTGATTGGTTGAGCTCGCTATTGCTTCCGCCCAGCAGGCGAGCCGAACCAGCGGCCTGCTGATTGGTCGAGCACCGTGTGCGTAGACCATTAGGCTTTGTGCATAATTAGCCGAACCAGCGGCCTGCTTCTTGGTCGAGCACCGTGTGCGGCGGCCAATAGGCCTTGTGCGTTATTGTTCCAATTATCGATCGAATTATTGACCGTTGCGCCGGTCCTCCTGTAGAGTATAAAACACCCTTGCTTACATTAGTTTTTATCACCTGACGAAGTGTTGCAGCGGCGCACGAAACGTCGAGATCTTTTAGATTCCTTATTGACCACATTGCGAGACAAACGAATATCACTAGCGATATTATTTTTGATACTACATCCGCAATGAGTAATATATTTAGCATTAATACTAAAGTTATCGAACGGAACCAGCTTCGCATATTTAATGAGCCATGACCTTTGTCCTACATACTCGGAAATTGAACTTAGGTTGTTTTTGATACCATGTACCTTCATATCAAATTTCATTAAAATCCATCAAAACATTATTAAAGTTATCGAACGGAAACCAGCTTCGCATATTAAATGGGCTATGACCTTTGACCTACAACTCCGAAATCGAACTGAGCCTGTATTTTGATATTATATCATGCATCAAAAATTTATTGGTTTTTGATTGGTTGAGAGCTCGTCACGTGACCAGAAATATTTCAACTATTTTAATGTTGCTCTCAAAAAGTACTATTTGGGAGTACTATTTGGGAGTAGAAATACTATATGAGAGTACTACTTGGGGGTTGACATCTTTTTGTTTTTTTTGTTGTTTCAATTTGAAATTTTATTTTTTATTTTTTTATTTTTTTAAATCTAATAATTTGTGTTTATTATTCTTTTTTTAATAAAAATTGTAATTTTTCAAATTTTTCCCCAAAATTGTAATTTTTCTTGTTTTTTTGTTTTTTTTTTTTAAAGATAAATTTTTGATGCAGCATATAAAACAAATATACCATGCCTTCTTTTCGAGGTACTGGTTAAAACTATGGGCCTCAGTGACTCCAAAGTACCATTTGCTTCAGGGCTGCTATTGTTATTTTTTGGGGTTTCCCCTTTTTATTTCCCTTCAAAACATCAAGCAAACAAGGCTAAAAAATATACATAACAAGGAAATACAAACAAGTGGTGAGGATTTATTCATTTTTCTTTGCACATGAATTTACAGATTAAAAACTCATGAAGTCAAAGAGTGATATATTCAAAAATCTTTATTTTACAAATGAATTTGTCATGTACTTCACACCTTTGTCATATTTTCATATACTTTCCCTTCATATAAAGGGTTAAGAATATATGTTCGTATAGACCTTCATGAAATCAACTAAACTTAAAGAGAAGGTTGAGTTCTGGGAAGAGATGAAAAATAATTTGTGAGCATTATCATTGTTATTATGCAAGTGTGGAAGAACATCAGATGAAAAATATTCCCTGGAAAGCATGGCTCTTCAAATGCCTTAATATTCTAAATATGGCATATAACAGCATAAAAATCGGGACGGATTTTTATGCCACATGTTCGTGTAGTCCCATATACATCTTTCTGTGTACAGTGCTTGTAACTTTACCAAGACTGGGCCAAGTTTCTTATCATTTTGATGATTCCAGAACCTTGCAGTACACACCAATACTTATATGCTAGATGATCAACCTTTTCTGATTGATTTCACACCATTTCTTTCACAATGCAATCGCATGACCAGAACTCAACTTTATCTTTAAGGGCAATTTCTTAACCCTACTATATTGCCTAGAAAAATCATGTTTGGATTTTGTTGTGACATATCATTAGGGGCATTTACACTGCAAGCCAAAAACATCAGTTTTCTCACATTTCAGAGTCGTGTTGGAGTTGCTAGGTAACCACCCATAAACACAACTAAAAAACCCGAATAAAAAACCCACCTCTAGAGTTTAGTTTTTGAAAAGCCAGCCGAAAATTCAACGGTTTTTTACTTTTTGCAGTATCAATGCTCGCTTTAATAAACACTGGTGAATCATTCCGGGTTTTGGTTATGTGACTCTCCTATACCCCTTTCATAGTCCTTCTATCGGAGTCATACCGAAAAAAATACCTATAGAATTTGCCTTATATAAACAAAGGTGAAACCGCCGCTCTCCTGCATGTGCCATTCATACTGCCAGTGAAATTCACTCGCTGTGGCGAGCCCTGGCCAGAAGTGAAGAATTATTCCGCAATCTCTGCTGCTGCTGGTGCGCACTTTGATTTTGGATTCGGCAGACAGTGCAGTGCGCAGCTAGCTAGCTAGCTAGTTACCTACATTTTTACAATGCAGCTAGATTCATATCGCGCTGGTGGTGGAACACAATAATGGATCTACGGTGGTTGCTACTACATGTATTTCCTTTACTACGGACTTTACAGTCCAAACGAGCATTTTTTTTCTCCAACAAACACAGCTAGCCGGGTTGCATAAAAACTAGCTTTAGCCGGAACAAGATAACGACCTTTGACCATTTTCATCTTTGTTTTTCTCCCGAACCCATCATAGTGGCTGTTTCATCGGAGTCACACCGATAAAAAAAGAGAATTTCTCCTGCTCTTGAGCAAGAGAATTTCATCGCCTACTTCTCTTCTTTCTATCGGCTATGAAAATCAGGCCACTATGAGCGGGGTACTAGTAAGCTTCAGTGCACTGAGTGCAGAGAAGCGACAAATGGTGCATGCGCCTAGAAAGGCCACCCCAGGGAAACAGAAAAATAGACTGATGTGCACAAGCAGCCTTTCTAGACAGGTTCTGGAACATGGATCCCCCCCCCCTAGAAAGATACAATAAAACAAAATGAGTACTGTAAACAATAATACATGTATGTGACAATGTGTGGCCTTCTACAGAGGTGGAATATATTTAAAGATGCCTCTTTTGCTTTGCATACATAATGGCTCTTTCACACTTGACACATACATATGTACAACCTGTCTACTATGACACTAGGCCTACATATACTTGTGGTACATACTGTAAGTAACAATTTAACATTTCTCAACTCTCACAAAAAGATCCATCCAAAGTGTTTGAACAATAAAAACAACCAAATATTTCATCAGAAAATTCAATTCGTATTATTGTTTCTGCTAAGTGTTCATTATAGCACAATAGGCCATTTTTGTAATGTAATAAAATGTAATGCACAAATCTTTGTTAAGTGTCTCATTACACATTATTTGATTCACCTATCATGGATAATTGTTTTTCAATACATTCCGCGTTGTTAGGTAGGACAAGCCATAATGTTTGTCCTACCTAGCGAGAATTAATATCATGCAATTCAAATTTTGACTATTGAAATACAATTGTTTGTAACAATTAAGTGAACGAAATATTTGTAACAGGCACTTAACAAAGATTTATGCATTAATTACATTTATAGTCTATCATTGAGGAAAAAAAAAAATCCACATTTCCTTTTCAAAAGTGCTCCTTTGAATAAAAAAGGGTTTTTCTACACTAATTCATTAGCATCCCAGACACATGAACATGTTTTAGGCAACAGAAATTACCCTCATCCTATTAGTTTTCAAATCAAAATATTTCTATTCCATCTTTTCAGCTGCCAGAGGGCTACTAACACAGACAATATCATTCTTGTAATTGATCTATCAATATTACGGCTTCCAGAGTTACCACAGGAGAGCGTTTCCTTCCAATTCTTGGCCAACACTGTGGACGTATTATCCTCCACAAGTTCGTGAACCATCCCTGATCGTTCCTCTACAAGCAAGTTTACCATGAATTTTGTCCGCCCAGCTCCATTCTCACTCCAACAGGTATACGACCCAGTCAGGTGAAGGCCGACATGTTCAATAAAGAGGGCATTGTGAGGAAGGACAGAAACACTGTCTGGCAGGTCCCTACCAATAGAGGGCAGTTTTTGCCTATGAGAGGCAAATGACCAGTGAATGATGTCCGACAGATTTGAGGTGATGATTGGGCAAGGTATCTCAACCGACTGATCACCAACAAATGTCAACAGTGTCTGCAGTGGCTGAGAACACAGTTGAGGCCGACATGTGAAGTTGTTGGACATTGCCAGTTCAGCTAAACTAGAGTTGGAATAACCAGCAGGTTGACTGCAAACAACGGGATCATCTATCCAGGACTCCAGCATACGGACAGCCATGATCAGATCACAATCACATGACCAAGGATTATCTTGTAAATCTATTGCTATTGACTTCAAAGAGAAGGACAAGAAACTAATATCAAGTTTTGTCAGTAGATTGCCTGTAAGATGTAGAATTGCCAAGTTCTTCTGATGTTCCAGAGTGGCAAATTCGAAAGACACAATTTGGTTGTAACTCAGATCCAGTAGCCAGAGCTGTTGACATTCTCCAAAATAATCTTTATTGACACTCCTGATTCTATTGCGAGACAAGTTCAGAGATTCGGCACAGTTTGACAAGCAGTATTTAGGAATAGAACTAAACAGATTGTTGGATAAATCCATCACTTGTAAATATTCAATATGTAATAATGGACACTGGTTTCTGAGTTCATTGGATGACAGGGAAATACGCCATAGGTTTGGGAAATTAGTAAAAGAAAAGACACTTGCTTTGTTGATGAAAAATTGTCTAAAAGCCATGTTTTTGTCAATGTTTAGTGTATATATATGTTGAATGTCTTCCAACACATGAAGGGACACATTTGAAAATGGCATATTAGCAAGTCCAAGATGTTCAAGTCCCTGTATTCCCATAAATGGCCGACTTGATTTATATGTCAAAGGATTTCCACTCAGTTTAAGATTTTTCAGATCCCCAATATATGAAAACACCCCAGAAGAAAGGTGGACTATTCGATTTCTTTCCAGGGTTACAGTTCTAACGCGCTGAAGGCCAATGAAGGATAAATCCGTTACTTTGACTATCAGATTGTCAGCCAATTCAAGAAAATGGAGAGAGGATGCTAGGAAGAAAGTGTAGTCAGGTATGCATGAGAGGTGGTTTTTATTGAGGTAAAGTCCCATCAAACTGGGTGTAATCTGAACCTGGTTGAAATCAGTCAGGTTATTGTTGGATGCAAAAACATTAAACCCAGATAACAAACTTGAATTTAATGATCCAATCCCATTGTTGTTTACATTGATAGTTACATGTGGAGCATGTGTGGATATAACCTCAGCTATTTTATTATTCTCAACATTGATATATAGAATTCTGTGATCAAATAAATGATTAAAATTCATATGAGTTAAGAAATTAAAACCGATGTCAAGTCTTTGAAGAGAAGGCAAGTTAATGTTTTCAGACTCTACAAGAAAATTGGAAGCTAACTGCAAAATTCTAAGATTGTTTAGATTAGAGAAGTCATGGGGTGGATGGTCCTTAGTTGGTTGCGACTTAAAGATAGAGTTTTAAGTGATGGCATTGAACTGAGAAAACCAAGTTTTGAGATTTGATTTTGGCTAAGGTTTAGAGTAACAAGGCTTGGTAGGCTGTCAAAGGTTGCATTTCCTATCACATGAAGGATGTTGCCTGATAAATCAAGATGGTTAAGAGCAGGCAAAGCTGTGAAGTTTATGAGTTCTGACAACTTATTGTAGCTTAGGTCAAGAGTAAGAAGGCGAAACAAGCCAATGAGGCCATGGTCATCCCAGGTTTTAATGGAGTTATGAGAGAGATGCAGCCACTTTAGGTTGGGTAGGTTTTCAAAGTTTTTCACACTCATGATTTGGTTATAGCACAAGTTGATGTATGTTAGAAAATGATGTTCATACTTGGGAGATATCACATCTTTAATGAAACTGTTTGAAGCATAAAGACTACATAAACCAGGGAACACATGAATGGAAAAGTTACCAAGATGGTTGTTGACGATATATAGATTTACTACATTCGAATAGTTCCCTGCAGGATTCATATCCATAACTGATATTTTGTTGCGGCCAAGAAGAAGGCTCGATGGTACACTGAAGTCCGAGTGAGGCATATAACAAACAATTTCATTATCGTTTAGATTGATGACAGCTATATTTGGAATGTTAGTAAAAGCTGGGTGACGGATATATCTTATATTGTTTTCTGCCAGTATAATCTTTGTAATGTATGACATGTTTTGGAAGGGTGAGACATCAACAATTTTATTTCTTGCCAGGTTAATTCTTTGAAGTGAAGGAAGGTAGGCAAATATGGTGTCAGCAATGCTTCGAATTCCATTGGATTCCAGGGAAAGTATCATAAGATTGTCCATCGTTTGCAACTTGTCCAGGTACTCTACATTATTTTTATCAATATTCAGTTCTAATATCACTTCTGGATGTGTAAACACTGCATTGGACAGATCAGTAACAGCATTTCCTTCAAGATCAAGGTTCCATATTTTGAAGGGAACTTTTGGTGCATCTGGTAGTTTGTTGTATGCCAAACTCATCTTGGAAGGTTGTCTTTCTGGCATACTAGAAAAAGACAACTGTGGCCACTCTACCAAAGAATTTTTAAATATAGATACATCGATAAGGCGAGGTAATGAGCCAAGATATGGAATGCTCACAAGTTCATTTGATTCAAATTCGATGTATGTTAGTTTCATCAATCGTTCAAAAACATTTTTCTCAATATATTTCAATTTATTTTGTGATAGAAAAAGTTTACTCAATTGGGTATGGCAGGAGAATGACTTTTTATTTAGTCTAGTGATGTAGTTACTATGCAGGTTAACTTCACCAGCATCGCATGGAATGTCCTCTGGAACATTGTTAAGACCACACCAAGCACAGTCCACACTGACCACACTGTCTACCCTCTCACAGTTACAACCAACAGGACATTTTCCTTGGACTATTCTCCCAATGAAGGCAAGCATGTACAAGAAGATATGAAGATTCATTCTGTCGGTGTAATGGTCAGGAGCGAAAGCAGATTGAAGTAGAATGTCCAATCCAAGCCAATCTGGGAATTTGTAGAGCGCCAGTATCTAAATGGCGGACAAAAGACACTAATGACAAGAGCAGTCCATGATTCCTAACTGGAAGATTTGAAGAGTGGCTGGTTGTATGCGAATTTGAAGTCTTCTTAATTTCATATAACAAGAGCGGAGTAGCTGAGGGGTATGATCCACAACCTGCATGCAGTTCTGCAGAAGCAGTGAATGATCAACTGTAAATGTCTTATGTTTGGATGAATACTGATGATCATGCCCCAACAAAGATTTCCTTTCCTCTTCCTACCAGTACCATTATCTTGTTCAGAAGCAATTCCAAGTTTATTGAAGCAGGACAAAAGCTTGATCTGACAGCTGCTGTAAAAATGAAATATTATATCCGACATCATGATGCTATGATTCCTCATTTTGTGACGTAAAGACCCAATAGGTTTAAAATAAAGTAATTTCCTGTTTGATCCATAATGAAGTGGAAATACTATAGGGCATTAATGCCTTCAATCCATGTTTCATAAAGGCATCTCAAGATAATTAGCTTTCAATGAGACCTTTATAAGTACCTGAAGGATTCACTAAAGGAAACAAGGGAAACGCTCTCGGCGGTCTCGCCTGCATTACGCAATTCGATATGATGAAAAATTGAGGTAGGGACATTATTTATAGGCAGGGTGGCCCATTAGCAGGCCTCCAAAAAAGGAAATCCTCTGAAACTAATCAGCATTTTGAACTGAATATTGACCAAGAATCATCAGAAGTATTATTTACTATTGTTTGTAACAAGATTGATAACTTTCATGAAATATGACAAATAACAAAAATTGATTTATTAATTGTGAAAAATATAATCCAAGTCTACTGACCTAAAATGACCTTTGACCTTGACTTTGTGACCTGGAATTTGTGTCATATGATTTGTGATACTTGATAACCCTTGGGTACAAGTTTCATGGAATTTGAACAAACACTTTTGAAATTATGCTAAAAATTCAAAATCTTGATGTTGATGCCACAACATAGTCTAAGTTTGCAGACCTGCAATGACATTTGACCTTGACTTTGTCACCTAAAAGACTAATCACATGATTGGTGATACTTGATAACCCTTATGTTCATGTTTCATGAAATAGGAATGTATACTTTCAAAATTACAATAAAAATTCAAAATCTTAACCTGATGCCACAACATCGTCTAAGTTCGATGACCGAAAATGACCTTTGACCTTGACTTAATGACCTGAAATTCTACTCACATGATTGGGGATACTTGATAACCCTTTAGTCTAAGTTTCATTGAATAATAACTTATAATTTCAAAATTATATTAAAATTCAAAAACTTAACCTCAGGTTAAGTTTTTGATGATGATGCCACAACATAGTCTAAGTTTGTTGACCTTAAATGACCTTTGACCTTGACTTAGTGACCTGAAATTCTGCTCACACGATTGGGGATACTTGATAACCCTTTAGTCCAAGTTTCATTGAATAAGAACTTATACTTTCAAAATTATATTAAAAATTCAAAAACTTAACCTTGGTTAAGTTTTTGATGTTGACGCCGCCGTCGCCGCCACCGGAAAAGCGGCGCCTATATCTCGCTTTTTGCTACGCAGGCGAGACAAAAATGACACTTTTAGATTGTGTGTGTACTTTATTTTCCTGCAGTAATCACAGTGATTTATCATGATTTTCAAGCGGTTTCAAGCGGTTTCAAGAGTAGATTATTACGAAAAATATAAGAAAATATTGTTAAACATACTAAACATAAGATATTTGGATGTGTGATGGGCAAGAGCAAAGTAGAAGCATCAATATAAATAATAATGTCAAGTTTCTTTGGTTGCGTTCATTGGCAAGTGCGAAAACTCATCTAAAATACTAACGGATGGGATTACAATAAAGGGTATGTTGGCATACTACGTTTTGGCGGTGTATTCTAAAGTTAAGTCCGCCATTTTCTTGAAGTTTAAAAAAGGGCCTTCCATGTTTCAATCTGGTCTTCAATATAATTTGGACTATTTTTCTCTTGTTTTTCGTTGCTGCTGTCACAAAAATCGAGGAACCGGACAGACAGGTATGTACGCACATAGCGCGTATGCATAATACATGTACCGCGCACGCACCACCGTACATCTGAAATAGGTAAGCCCCACAAGTTGCTCGAAATTACGTCCAAGAGGCTACATCTGGGCATTTTGGGCGTATTGGCAATAGCGAAATTGCAATATAACCTTTGAATGAAACACCCCTAATGTACTTCTGAAATCCTTTTGCAGCATTTGCTATATACAGTACATGTATTTATAACTACCGGTAGTAACAACACCACAGATGTATTTGTATCAACCATTGCACCCATGGAGAAAATCATAAGTTTTTAGAAAACAATTTCATCAGCTGAGAGCTCAAGTGTATAAAAAAGTATGTCATCCATGTCAACAATTGTTAAAATTGATTTAATAACAGGATCAATTAGCATTACACTTAATGCCCCACAATCATCATCGTTATTTCCCTGTTTAAATAAAAATACAGTTGAACCTATAACTGTACTACTTTAGGATCTCATATGCATAATTATTAAAGCATAATGCTGATCCAAGAAAATTTCATAATGTTAGAAAAACTTTGCAAATGAAATGCAATCCCTTGTAAACTCTCTTTGTAAAAGAATTTTTGACTTTCAGAAAAAGTCTTTGTCCATTTCAAAGGAAAATCTGGATAAGCACAAAAAGATAATTCTGTGAAATTGAGCAAATTATTCTTTACACAACTGATTATTATAATGTACACATATGTGTATCTCATAGTTCCTTCTATAATATTCAATCAGTGTTTTAGTTTAATATTTCTGGGTTTCCCCTTTTTATTTCACTTCAAGACATCAAGCAACCAAGGCTAAAAAATATACAGTACAAGGAAATACAAACAAGAGGTGTGGGTTTATCTTTTTAAGTCATTGTTTTATTGACTTTTCTTTGTGCATGAATTAATACAGATTCAACATCCAAGAATTAAAAACATGATATATTTATAAATCTTTATTTTACAAATGAATTGATCACATATATACTTCACACCTTGGTTATATTTACATCCACTCCCTTTATCTTTCCCTTCACATAAAGGGTTACGAATATATGTTCGTATAGACCTTCATGAAATCGACTAAACTTAAGGGCAATTCCTTAACCCTACTATATTGCCTAGAGAAATCATGTTTGGATTTTGTTGTGACATATCATTAGGGGCATTTACACCGCAAGCAAAAATCATCATTTTTTTCACATTCCCGAGTTGTGTTGGAGTTGCTAGGTAACTAACTACCCATAAACACAACTAAAATTGATGATATGCAAAAATGATTGCATATATGTATATACATAATACATAAAAATTGAAGTGTACAACAAGGTTTTGGAATCATCAATACGGTAGGAAGTTGACTCATTCTAGATGAAAGTCGCATCACTGCACACAGATATGGGTATATGGGACTTAACACATTCACACTGTACGTGGCATGCAAGTTTGGTCCAAACTTTTCAGTGATATTTCTCATCACATTTCAAATAAGAGGGCATTTGAAGAGCAATCCTCTTCAGGGGATAGTTCTTCTATGATATTCTTCCAAATTAACATAAAAGGACTGAGAATGTTCATAAATCATTTTTCAACTTTCCCAGACCTCAACCTTCACATATATCCTCATTACCTTTGACACAAAACACTCAGCATTTGGTAAAAGTGTTATTAATTGAATTATCCCACTTGAACAGTCATTTTGACATCCATGTGCTGGAATTCATTGGTAACAAGACACTCTTTGAAGCTCAGAAGAATAATCACTCCAAAAGTAAATTGAGAATTATCATTTTTTTAATGTGCATCATCGCAATTTTTTAGGAATTCTAATTGCACGATGACTTGAAATTCTTCTATCATATAGATCTAAAATACATTTCTTTTATAAGGTGTCGTAGTCGAGATCATACGTCACCGGACTGTGAATCACAAGGTTCGCGGTTCGAGTCCCGCCGCGGCACTAATATCCTTTGGCAAGACATTAATCTACATTTACCACACTCGACCCAAGTGATGTAAATGGGTACCTGGTAGGAATTAATTCTTTGAAATGCTAGAGCGCCGTAATGGCAGCCATGCTAAAGCTGGGGTAATAAATTAAGAGCGCTAGGAATGTCAAGTCTGACATATATGAGTGCTATACAAGAACCCACTATTATTATTATTATCATTATTGTACAAAAGTAGTGACTGAAAGAAGAATGCATCGTTGGCAATGGAATCTGAAGTATATTGTACATACATATATTGGCTCAATGAGAGTTATGACTATAGAATAAAATTATGGTAGACAACACATATGAATTACATTTGGAGAAAGCTTTCATCCACACCCATCATCTTACATACCCAATAACAATAACTATATTGGCAGTCAAACCTGTCTATAAAGGCCATCCAAGGGGAATAGAAAATTGGCTGATGTTTACAAGTAGCTTTTCTAGACAGGTTCTGAAACATGGATTTTTCCCTAGAAAGATACAAAAAAAACGACTACTATATTATATGTGTGATTTTCTACAGAGTTGAAAACTATTAAAGGGAAAGTCCACACTGATATTAAATCAGTTTTAATAAAAGCAGAAAGATGAGAGACACAAATTGGTGGAATTTTTAGCAATATCCAATTAAAAATAGGAAAGTTATGAATGTTTAAAGTTGTCATCAGTGAAACACAATTTGGCAACACTGTGTCCGTGTGTCATATCTTGTGATCTCCTCTCCAATATGCTCTGTACAGAAAATTTCACATACTTTCATATTTTTAGTTATTGATGATGGAATAGATTTGTTTCATACAGGGGTTGTATGAAAACATATTTGCAATAATTATTTTTAGGGTGAATGTATGATTAAAAATTTACTTACGTTTTTTTAATAGTTTTTTTTAGTACAGGGCAAATGGGAGGGGACCTTGCAAGATACGTCACAGAGTTGCTAATTTGTGTTTGATTGATCGCATGTACTTCAAAAATTCATAACTTTCTTATTTTTAATAGGTTTTCACTGACCTGTTTCTCTCACATTTCTGCTTCTATTAATTTAAAACCAATTTAATATCAGGGTGGACTTCCCTTTTCAAGGATGTCTCTTTTGCTTTGCATACACAATGGCTCATATTCACACACGACACATGACATGTAGAGTACATATGTACAACCTGTCTACTATGAAATTAAAGGCCTACATATACTTGTGGTACATTGGTATAATCTAACATAGTTTCCTAACTCTCACAAAAAGAACCATACAAAGTGTTTCAACAATAAAAACAACCGATAAAAACAAAGATTAAAATACTTCCTCAGAAAATGAAATTTGCATTTTTTTTTTTGCCAAGTGTTCATTATAGCACAATTGTGTAGAAAAAAAAAAATCAACATTTCCTTTTCAAAAGTGCTCTCTTGAATAAAAAGGCTTTTTTTCTACATTGATTCATTAGCCTACCAGACACATGGACATGTATTAGGCAATAGAAATTACCCTCATCCCATTTGTTTTCAAATCAAAATATTTTTCTTCCATTCCCTCAGCTGCCAGAGGGCTACTAATAAAGACGATACCATTCTTGTAATTGATCTGTCATTATTACGGCTTCCAGAGTTACCACAGGAGAGCATTTCCTTCCAATTCTTGGCCAACACTGTGGATGTATTATCCTCCACAAGTTCCTGAACCGTCCCTGATCGTTCCTCTACAAGCAAGTTCACCATGAATTTTGTCCGCCCAGCTCCATTCTCACTCCAACAGGTATACGACCCAGTCAGGTGAAGGCTGACATGTTCAATAAAGAGGGCATTGTGAGGAAGGACAGAAACACTGTCTGGCAGTTCCCTACCAATAGAGGGCAGTTGTTGCCTATGAGAAGTAAATGACCAGTGAATGATGTCCGACAGATTTGAGGTGATGATTGGGCAAGGTATCTCAACCAACTGATCACCAACGAATGTCAACAGTGTCTGCAGTGGCTGAGAACACAGTTGAGGCCGACATGTGAAGTTGTTGGACATTGCCAGTTCAGCTAAACTAGATTTGGAATAACCAGCAGGTTGACTGCAAACAACGGGATCATCTATCCAGGACTCCAGCATACGGACAGCCATGATCAGATCACAATCACATGACCAAGGATTATCTTGTAAATCTATTGCTATTGACTTCAAAGAGAAGGACAAGAAACTAATATCAAGTTTTGTCAGTAGATTGCCTGTAAGATGTAGAATTGCCAAGTTCTTCTGATGTTCCAGAGTGGCAAATTCGAAAGACACAATTTGGTTGTAACTCAGATCCAGTAGCCAGAGCTGTTGACATTCTCCAAAATAATCTTTATTGACACTCCTGATTCTATTGCGAGACAAGTTCAGAGATTCGGCACAGTTTGACAAGCAGTATTTAGGAATAGAACTAAACAGATTGTTGGATAAATCCATCACTTGTAAATATTCAATATGTAATAATGGACACTGGTTTCTGAGTTCATTGGATGACAGGGAAATACGCCATAGGTTTGGGAAATTAGTAAAAGAAAAGACACTTGCTTTGTTGATGAAAAATTGTCTAAAAGCCATGTTTTTGTCAATGTTTAGTGTATATATATGTTGAATGTCTTCCAACACATGAAGGGACACATTTGAAAATGGCATATTAGCAAGTCCAAGATGTTCAAGTCCCTGTATTCCCATAAATGGCCGACTTGATTTATATGTCAAAGGATTTCCACTCAGTTTAAGATTTTTCAGATCCCCAATATATGAAAACACCCCAGAAGAAAGGTGGACTATTCGATTTCTTTCCAGGGTTACAGTTCTAACGCGCTGAAGGCCAATGAAGGATAAATCCGTTACTTTGACTATCAGATTGTCAGCCAATTCAAGAAAATGGAGAGAGGATGCTAGGAAGAAAGTGTAGTCAGGTATGCATGAGAGGTGGTTTTTATTGAGGTAAAGTCCCATCAAACTGGGTGTAATCTGAACCTGGTTGAAATCAGTCAGGTTATTGTTGGATGCAAAAACATTAAACCCAGATAACAAACTTGAATTTAATGATCCAATCCCATTGTTGTTTACATTGATAGTTACATGTGGAGCATGTGTGGATATAACCTCAGCTATTTTATTATTCTCAACATTGATATATAGAATTCTGTGATCAAATAAATGATTAAAATTCATATGAGTTAAGAAATTAAAACCGATGTCAAGTCTTTGAAGAGAAGGCAAGTTAATGTTTTCAGACTCTACAAGAAAATTGGAAGCTAACTGCAAAATTCTAAGATTGTTTAGATTAGAGAAGTCATGGGGTGGATGGTCCTTAGTTGGTTGCGACTTAAAGATAGAGTTTTAAGTGATGGCATTGAACTGAGAAAACCAAGTTTTGAGATTTGATTTTGGCTAAGGTTTAGAGTAACAAGGCTTGGTAGGCTGTCAAAGGTTGCATTTCCTATCACATGAAGGATGTTGCCTGATAAATCAAGATGGCTAAGAGCAGGCAAAGCTGTGAAGTTTATGAGTTCTGACAACTTATTGTAGCTTAGGTCAAGAGTAAGAAGGCGAAACAAGCCAATGAGGCCATGGTCATCCCAGGTTTTAATGGAGTTATGAGAGAGATGCAGCCACTTTAGGTTGGGTAGGTTTTCAAAGTTTTTCACACTCACGATTTGGTTATAGCACAAGTTGATGTATGTTAGAAAATGATGTTCATACTTGGGAGATATCACATCTTTAATGAAACTGTTTGAAGCATAAAGACTACATAAACCAGGGAACGCATGAATGGAAAAGTTACCAAGATGGTTGTTGATGATATATAGATTTACTACATTCGAATAGTTCCCTGCAGGATTCATATCCATAACTGATATTTTGTTGCGGCCAAGAAGAAGGCTCGATGGTACACTGAAGTCCGAGTGAGGCATATAACAAACAATTTCATTATCGTTTAGATTGATGACAGCTATATTTGGAATGTTAGTAAAAGCTGGGTGACGGATATATCTTATATTGTTTTCTGCCAGTATAATCTTTGTAATGTATGACATGTTTTGGAAGGGTGAGACATCAACAATTTTATTTCTTGCCAGGTTAATTCTTTGAAGTGAAGGAAGGTAGGCAAATATGGTGTCAGCAATGCTTCGAATTCCATTGGATTCCAGGGAAAGTATCATAAGATTGTCCATCGTTTGCAACTTGTCCAGGTACTCTACATTATTTTTATCAATATTCAGTTCTAATATCGCTTCTGGATGTGTAAACACTGCATTGGACAGATCAGTAACAGCATTTCCTTCAAGATCAAGGTTCCATATTTTGAAGGGAACTTTTGGTGCATCAAGTAGTTTGTTGTATGCCAAACTCATCTTGGAAGGTTGTCTTTCTGGCATACTAGAAAAAGACAACTGTGGCCACTCTACCAAAGAATTTTTAAATATAGATACATCGATAAGGCGAGGTAATGAGCCAAGATATGGAATGCTCACAAGTTTGTTTGATTCAAATTCGATGTATGTTAGTTTCATCAATCGTTCAAAAACATTTTTCTCAATATATTTCAATTTATTTTGTGATAGAAAAAGTTTACTCAATTGGGTATGGCAGGAGAATGACTTTTTATTTAGTCTAGTGATGTAGTTACTACGCAGGTTAACTTCACCAGCATCGCATGGAATGTCCTCTGGAACATTGTTAAGACCACACCAAGCACAGTCCACATTGACCACACCGTCTACCCTCTCACAGTCACAACCAACAGAACATTTTCCTTGGACTGTTCTCCCAATGAAGGCAAGCAGATACAAGAAGATATGAAGATTCATTCTGTCGGTTTAATGGACAGGAGCGAAAGCAGATTGAAGTAGAATGTCCAATCCAAGCCAATCTGGGAATTTGCAGAGCGCCAGCAACTAAATGCCTGACAAAAGACACTGATGACAAGAACAGTCCATGATGGTCGAATGGTCTGATCAAGTACAGCATATCCTCAGACAGGCAAGCATGAGGCTTCACATGCTCAGAATCTTGAAGGGTTTCATCTGCCAATCAAAGATCTTATTGTTCTATACTCCGCACACGTGAGACCACGTGCTTGGCTCGTGCTTGGCTCGTGCTTGGCAGGTGCTGTAGCTATGATCATGATTTGGAGCATGGTTGCTTGCAATCCCTCCAAGACCGCCGTCTAAAATTGTTTCTGAAATTTGCCCAGGGTATAACTGTACCAAACTCACGATTTCCTGACTGGTTACCACCCACTAGAATGGCAGCTCATGGTCTAAATTTGCGAAATAAACGCAAGCACACAGAAATAAAGTGCGAAACAGAGCGCAAGAGAAATAGCCCAATGCCTTAGCTGATACGGCTACTCAACGATCAATAATTTGTGCATCACCTTTTCTCCGCAATGTGGAACTTATTGTTTACAATGATTCTTTTGGCTCATCAATGTTTCAACCCACGTTCACACTTTTTATATCGAAAATCTATATTGTGATGTATAATCTCAAAAGAAATTGAATATGTGTCTCTTTTAATGTGGATTTGATAGTATTGATATGCCCTTCAATTCATGCCTAAGTCACTTTTTGTCATTATTATGTATTGAATGTACACATTGTATTGTTAAAACTTCCTTTCTTTCTACTTCCTTTCTACTAAAGGGCTTTAATGCTAGTTCAATTGGCCTCCAATCCATGTTTCATAATGGCATCTCAAGATAATCAGGTAACAATCAGCCTTTTCACACACGGTTAAAATTCATCGTATCTAGAGCTGATTAGTTTAAAGCTGTTTAACTGAACAGCTTTAAACATCTTTAAAGTAAATTTTTCCTGTGTGAACGTCGTTTATACGATGTTCGGACAGATACGAAGTCGCGATTCATACGCCGTTCAAAGCAGGCTGCAGATACGAAGTCCGTATCAAGAGAGCAAGACATTTTGTGTGTGAATGTGTTTAAACTGGGCGGGCACTGCTCTTTAAACGCTCAGTAGGGCCATTGCGCATTTACGAGCAGTGACAGAGTAGTGAATCTCGAAGGACCGCACCAAAATTTTCTGTGTGTGAATGATGTTGTATCTAAAGCTGATTAGTTTAAAGCTGTTTAAACTAATCAGCTTTAAAGAATTTTACCCGTGTGTGAAAAGGCTGAATGAGACCTTTGTAAGTACCTGAAGGATTCATTAAAGGAAAAAAAGATACTTTCAGATATATATGCATTAATTGTGTGTGTGTACTTTATATCCCGGCAGAAATCAGTGATCTATCATGATTTTCAAGCGGTTTCAAGAGTAGATTATTACGAAAAACGTATGAAAATATTGCTAAACATACTAAAAATAAGATATTTGGATGTGTGATGGGCAAGAGCAAGTAGATCGAAGCATGTACAGTAAATAACAATGTCAAGTTTCTTTGGTTGTGTTCATTGGCAAGTGCGAAAACTCATCGAAAATACTAACGGACGGGACTACAATAATCTGTTTGTTGGCTCGTTGGATGACAAACAGACTTACGTTTTGGCGGGGCATTCTAAAGTTAAGGCTGGCATTTTCTCGAAGTTTAAAAAGGGCCTTCCATGTTTCAATCTGGTCCTCAATATGATTTGGAATATCTTTTTCTTGTTTTTCATTGCTGCCATCACAAAATTTGAGGAACCTAGAAATAGTTTTCTGACAGACAGACATGAACGTACGCACATACATGTAGCGCATATGCATAATACATGTACTGCGCGCGCGCCGACACCGGAAATATGTAAGCCCTAGAAGTGGCTCTAAATTACGTCCAAGAGGCTACATCTGGGCATTTGGGGCGTATTGGCAATAGAGAAAATTGCAATAGTATCTCTTTGTGGAAGTAATATTTGTAGTTCATATTTTGAATACAGTATAACCACATGGAACCCCTTACATCAAGAGCAAAACATGTTTTGGTGTTTGGTACACTTTAAAGGGGAAATTCGTATATATGGCTATGATTACACTGTTTCAGGATAACCCCCTCCCCCACCATTTATAATTTTCCACCCATGCCCCTATGATTCATGATGGATTGAATCTAAAATTTAGTAGTTATCAAGTAAACGCAGACCTTTCAAGTAGCCTGTATGCTACTGAAGGTATTGATTGCATTTACGCATTGAATGAGTCTAGCGCGTGCTGCCCGTAAGAAGGCCGTTACTGTCACTGATAATTAATACATACATGTAGCAGTTACAGCGTTCTTGCAGGCAACCCATGATACATACAAAATACTACACAACCGGTAATTGGTCTTGAGCTAAAGATAGGAAGCTTGAGGAACACTAGTGGCTGTGGACCAGACAAATTGACATCCTTACTATGGAGGTATATATCTATGGGATTGAGGTAGAGGTCTACAGTGTAGTACTACGTGTAGCTCTATATAAGCATTGTGCACTTGTACATGTACATCGTAGGCCCTTCACCAGGAGTTCGTCTTAAGGGGACACACCACCCCTTCAATATGGCAAAAAATAAACAACATCCCGATTTAAGATATATAATTCCACCTGCAACAGACCAACAAACATCTACGTGAACAAGCCAGGATTTGTAAAAAAATTGTATGATTTGCACATTTCTCAAATTAGAGGGCATTTCGACACCTTGCCATGCCCAATTAATTCATATACACAATCATGCAATATTCTTCCTAATTTAGATGTAATCCTTGATTGACTTCCTCATCATACCCATACCCCAGTCACACCAGACCGACACCACCAAACAAAAAATTGCTACCCCCAATTGGCCAAAAGTTGGTCGGTTTGGAGTACTAGGAGGGATTTGGGGTCAGTCTGCTGGTATGACCAAGCAGGGAGGTGATAGTAGCTGATACATGATAAATATGACGTCCTATTAGCGACCAAGCGAAGTGAGCACTCAAACTTTAGGAGACTCTTAAGGGGGCGGGGAAGGAACTGCACAAGAAAAAGAGAGAATTTGCTCTGGAAAATGCACTGCTATGAGCTACGATTAAAAACCCCAGCATTTACAGCATTTGTAGACAAACTGGGTATTGACAAAATGGGATTAAACTAGCTGCATACTAGTGGAATTAGCATTAGACCAAACCAAATAGCAATCATAATCTGTTCAGACTATAGAGTGGTGAAGTGTGACATCATCAAAAATCTATTTTTGGAATTTCTCAATTTTTTCTTCATTTTCGGAAAGACCACTAAAAATAATGTCCAAATGTCGAAAACCAATTTAATATGTTAAGTATTGGCTGAGATATGACCATCTGAATAAAAAGATTGCCTATGGGAACTCAGTGTTATATTGCTCTGGCTCCTAATGTTATGAGCCAGAGCAATATAACACTGAGTTCCCATAGGCAATCTTTTTACTCAGATGGTCATATCTCGGCAAATACTTAAAGGTAAAGACCAGTTTTGGAAACGCCCCTCTCTCAAAAAAATGAAATGGAAGCTCTCATTACCAATCATGTGAAAGAATATGTTTTGACTAATATGTGATGATACAAATTTTGCCGGAAAGTCGGAAACCGCCTACTAATTGATATATTTGATAAATTATTATATCTATTGGGACCAAATAGATATCGCACGTGGTCGCGTAGTCCCATATACATCTTTCTGTGTACAGTGCTTGTAACTTTACCAAGACTTGGCCAAATTTCTTATCATTTTGATGATTCCAGGGCCGGTATTCACTTCAATACTCAGAATAAGTAAGAAATTTACTAAGTAAATGGCTAAGCTAAGAAGTTTACTTATCTCGTATTCAAATCGCATTTTAGACTTTTACTTACCTTAGACAAAATCTAAGTAAAATACTTTCTGATAAGCATTGTGACATCACACGGTCAATCAAAAGTAATGCGCAATTAACGTGTCGCAATAAATGCGCGCTAATATAATTGTGCGCAGGTTATAATACTGCGTAAGAAAACCATATGCCTGCCAATCAAGGCCTCCAAATAATTGGCTTAAGTCTGGTAGGGAGCTGTTTAAAATTTAGGGTAAAATACTTAGCCAAAAGTTTGAATTGAATACCAAAATTGGCTAAGTATTTTAACTAAGCCAAATACTAAGTAAAAAGCTTAAATTTTGTACTTAAGTATTGAATTGAATACGGGCCCAGAACCTTGCAGTACACACCAATACTTATATGCTAGATGATCAACCTTTTCTGATCGATTCCACAACGTTTCTTTCACAATGCAATCGCATGACCAGAACTGGTCTTTATCTTTAACATATTCAATTGGTTTCGACATTTGGGCATTATTTTTGGTGCTCTTTCGGAAAATGAAGAAAAATTTGAGAAATTCCAAAAATAGATTTTTATGACGTCACAGCTTCGGTACTCTATAGCAAATTTATACGAACGTTGCATAAAGAAACGTTGCATAAAGAAACGTTACATAAAGAATCGTTGCATAAAGAATCGTTGCATAAAGAAACGTTGTATAAAAGAAACGTTGCATAAAGAAATGATGCATAAAGAATCGTTGCATAAAGAATCGTTGCATAAAGAAACGTTGTATAAAAGAAACGTTGCATAAAGAAACGTTGCATAAAAAAACGTTGCATAAAGAAATGATGCATAAAGAAATGTTGCATAAAGAAACGTTGCATAAAGAAACGTTGCATAAAGAAAAGTTCTATAAAGATCAGTCGTATAGCGAATTGAGCGCACAGACTAGAAAACATTGTACAAAGAAACAAACGTCATATAAAGAAACTAAAGTTGAAGAGGTCAGTTGACATGACAGCTGGCCAATCATCAGTGAGCTCACGATAAGCCCGGCCAGTTATATGATTTTTGTACAATATCACGTTCAGCCTAGAGAGGGACGCTGATTGTTCATTGAGTTTTTGTTCGAAATGATGCTCAAACAGGCATTCATGATGTTTCGTTATAAATACGACGTTCGGATAAGGAAAAAATTAATTACTTATCGTATAGCTAAACGATTCTTCTACAGCTATACGTTGAGCTTTGGTAGTCTGAACACCAAGTAAACCTCTTCAATAAAACTATACAGTTAAGAATGTGTGATGTATGTTGTATCCATTGCCACAAGTCTTTTAATAAAGGGACCATTTTCCAGTGTATGCGCATACAGCTGGTTTGGACATCATTACCTTGGTAGATTAGATAATGAGGATACAGCACACCATAGGCCCATTTACACAAACCCCCAAAACCACTTTGAAAAAAACATCAGTATTTTGAACTGCTATTTACACTACTGGAAAAACCAACAAGAAAACGTTGGTGTTTGATAATTCAGTGTTTTTTGGTTTTTTGTTAGTTGTGCGCATGCGCCACTTGTTGCATGTTGCTGCCCTGCATGCAGTATGGAAGTGAGGAGAGTCACTTGATCAAAAAATGGAATTCACCAGTGTTTTGAGGGCGAGCATTTACACTGTAAAAACTGGTGAAGTTTCTGCCGGCATTTCAAAAACCACACTCCAGAGGTGGGTTTTTCGTCGTGTTTATCGGTAGTTGCTTAGCAAATTCCGAGGAACACTGGAATGTGAGAAAAACTGATGGTTTTGCTTGCAGTGTAAATGCAGCTCATGTTAGATGGCTTCTTGTTATTATGATTCAGGGCTTGAATTCCTTGAAACTGAAAGAATATTCAAGAAACTGTTTACTATAAATTGGGAAAAAGAGAGACAAGAGAACCTACAATGTAATGAACTCCCATGACATTAACAAAACAAAAAAAAGTACACTATATTGTTCTTCAACACTGATCTATGCATGCCATCAAAACTGAACCAAATAAAAGGCATGTTTCAGATTTCGTTTCAGATTTCGTTTCAGACATAATACGAGATATCATGGGTTGGATGGATCTAAGAAGGTCCATGGATGGATACAGCCTACGGGCCAGACAGTGCATGTATTACCTGTAGTTTGTGGAGGAACAAACCCTTGTCAATTACTGTGTGTAACAGTGTCTGTACTTCAGACTAGGCTGCAGCATTCTGCATAGGCTCTGTACTTTAGCTGCTCCCAACACAACCAGTGACTGGAAGAGCTAGGCTCTGCTGAAGGCTTTATTGTGGTGAAGTGTCAAATTAAAGTCTGTACTGGGTAGTTGCAGACTACATCTCCAGCTGGGAGTCAGTAAGGTTTGCACTTAAATCCCTCACTGTGAGCTAATGAACCTCCAGCACTAAAAATAGTTGGCTAGATCGAGGCTCTAAGCTACTGTGAAAAAATCTAAATGATTAATGCCAATCCAGTCATTAATTAATTAATTAAGTTTTCATGGAACTATCTACAATTTGTAAGCTGTTAAAATCCAGCTGACTATTTAATATGACTTATGAATTTCCAATTACATGTATTAATAATAATGTTACTCCAATTACACTGCTAAGGAAATGATCTAGATCAGTAGAACTTTAATACATCTAGATGTTCATGACATTGTCTGAATTAGTAATAATAATAATAATAATAATAATAATAATAATCTTTTATAGTCCACTCCAAATTTTATTAAACCAAAAATGGAAATTCTTTGTGCCCAATTGATCCTGAGCCCGGCAGCCACTGAGCAGCACCAGATCGACATTGCTCTATCCCCTTATTGTTGAACGCCATAACAAGGTAGCAGCGATTCCCATCTTTTAACGTCTTTTGGTATGACGCGGCCGGGGTTCGAACCCACGACCTCCTGGTTGTGAGGCGGACGCTCTACTGACTGAGCCAACACACAGTACCAATCAATGACAAATACACTCATACATGAATTGACAAAGAAAGAAAGTAAGCTTGTTTGTGGTCTATTGCAGAAGAATCCCAAATTGTATAATGATTCAAGAATATACCGTTTCTCAGTATTTCAGTGAATATGAGGCAAGATAAACAAACATACTTTCCATATCCTGAGTTCCTGACTTTAACTTAGCAGAGATGTGACAGATGTATCTCTGAACTAAGGTGGACTAGTGTAAGACTGTTAATGTAGAATGTTTTTATCTATTACCGTAAATCTCTGTGTATAAGGCGCACCTGTGTATAAGGCGCACCCCTATTTTTGAGATTTAAAAAAAAAAAAAAAAATCATTTTTTTTTTTTTTTTTGTGCCGACTCTGACTCTGTCGGCAGCAAGCCAGGTCTGTGTTAAAAAACCCACGCGGGGAAGGACTTTCATTTAACTGCGAGGTGCAGTTGAAGGCTTTTTAGAAGAATGTGTAAGATCATTAATGTAAATTAAAAACAGTAGAGGACCTAGGATAGGACCTTGTGGTATGCCATGTGTAATTTGGAGGAATTATTATTATAAACTATTATTGAGATCTATTAGAGAGATTACTTTCAAACCAAGATGACAGACAAATTTGAGTGTTGTTCTAGTTTCCGAGTGGTGAGTCAACACACCGATTACTGAGCTGGGAGGCATTGCCAGGCATAGTGCCAGGTGGAGGGGCTTAATCGAAACTTTAAAAAAAATGATTTTTTTTTTTGTTTTTTTTTGTACCCGTGTATAAGACGCACCCCCGACTTTCAATTTTTTTCGGCGGCAAAAAAGTGCGCCTTATACACGGAGATTTACGGTATATAAAGGAAATGGAGAAGAGGATCAATGAATCAGAGATGCGATTCTTTCGAAAAATCATGAATCACGAGAAGAAAAGAAAAAAATTGGGCCAGTCATGTATCAAATAAAAGTATTTATTAATGCATTCATCTCTATTTTGCCTATCAAATCTAAAGGATTATGTAGAGCAATACAGTATACACCCATTCTATCAAAAACATTACAAGGTAACTGAATGTGGTGTCAAGTGTTGTATAATTTCCTATAAGTTTAAATTGAATATCACATTTTGTTGTCGATAAATCTAGTATCAGAACTAAATGTTGAATAATTTACTCATGTCCTCTATGCTCGTGCACATAAGATGAAATATCAAGATATCATTAAATCCAACATCATCCAAGGAAAATGTTGCCTGTAAAAGAACTACATGTACCTGTGTGATCTAAAAATTATATTGAAATCTGTAATCTATACTATGGTTTCTGGGATTGGTTATGGAAACAATTCCACTAATTGAAAATAATTTGTTTATTCAACATTTCCATTTGCAGGCTGTGCTTGCTTTAATGTTGTTGGTTAAGCAATTAATTTTGATCAAGTTGACTGATCAGATAGCTATAGTCTAGTACTTCATTTAAATAGGAACTCACTCTAGGTCTATAGACAAAAATTACAGTAATACATGTTTGTCACATTGCTCAGGATTTAATGGGGAATACGGCTGCAAAAGTATTCGCTACCGGTACCTGGTATTTGCTTTCTCCACTTTTAACTCTGTTGGCCACAGAAAAAAAAAAGATGCATGACCCATCAAATTCAGAATTTCACAATTAAGTGATGTCATATTTCATGAAGGTCTTGCTTCTTTGAATTACTATTTTTAGTCTTTAAAGATAAAGTTGAGTTCTGGTCATGCGATTGCATTGTGAAAGAAACGTTGTGGAATCTAGCAGAAAAGGTTGATCATCTAGCATATATAAGTATTGGTGTGTACTGCAAGGTTCTGGAATCATCAAAATGATAAGAAATTTGGCCCAGTCTTGGTAAAGTTACAAGCACTGTACACAGAAAGATGTGGGACTACACGAACATGTGGCATAGAAATCCGTCCCGATTTTGATGATGTTACATGCCATATTTAGAATATTAAGGCATTTGAAGAGCCATGCTTTTCAGGGCACATTTTTTTCTCTGATGTTCTTCCACACTTGCATATTAAAATACAATGATAACACTCACAAATTATTTTTCACCTCTTCCCAGAACTCAACCTTCTCTTTAAATCCCTGAATAAACAGGCACCTCAATACCTACGTGATTTTTTGACCCTATACACCCCTTGCAGGAATGTACGAGCCTCCAATGACCCACGTCTTACATACAACATCACACGGAAACTAGCTGGAGATACGACTTTTACTATAACTGCATCTAAATATTGGAATAGGCTACCTTTAATACTCAGACAATCACCATCTGTCTCTTAATTCATTCAAAAAGGGACATTTCTTTCTTTTCATTTCTTTTTTGTAATCCAGATTTTCATTTTCATTTGTTGTATGGTTTTTCTTTGTGCTTTGTGCTTTGGGCCGCTCTGGGAAAAGCGCAATGTATAAATAATAATAATAATAATAATAATAATAACAATAATAACTTTCACAGACGTTCGAGAATGCAGGCTCGCATTCTCATATGATCGATATGGTGTGCAGTCGAATCACTCGAATGGTGTGCAAACATGTCCATGCATGTGAGAGGTTACGGTTCACAACCGTGATGCACTCCCACAGAATTATTGATCGTCACATGATCTGTTTTTCCATGATATTGCCCATAAGAAATGTTCCAACAAATACGGCAGATCTGTGTGCCAAGTACCAATTGTTACACTTTTTTATTTAATCTAGAGCATGTCAGTGATTGATTTCAGTGATAACACACTGCAAACATAGACCTACATTACATGTACAGCGTAGGCCTACTCCGAATCAATCCACATCTAAATCAATCTATCACCTTAATAAACTCTCTCTCTCTTGAATGCTAATAATCTCATCAGCAAAATCAACATCCCTCCTCATGCTCAAGGTCGAGAATGGCAACACACAAGATGGTGGCCTGCACTGTTCAACTAAATAAGATAAGAACAAGGCCAGGATTGGAACACAAGATTCATATGCAATAACACACCCATTCATGGGTGCACCCATGAATAAATCAATATATGTGTAGACTAGACTCTAGACATTTACAAATAAAACTGATATATTTCAATTGAAATGTACTTTATTTATATATATATATATCATGAGATGGAGATAGTTCTCTTCAATGTATTTGATTTCTGCTTGTATGCACGTCTTTGATAAGATATGACTCCCTGATATGACTCATCTCACGTACAAAGTCAATGGCAATGCAATGCACCTGTTATAATCCCAATCAGTCACCAGCCCAGCGGAAAATCAACTTACCAATGCCCGAGCGCACCCCGATAAGGGTTCCATTATCGTCCGTCGGACTCTGCAGTGTTAAATGTCCATTGAATTCCAAATCGAAGTCTTCGTCGCCAAGCTCACTATCCGATGTCGCTGAACTGACTGGGTCGTCGATACTGATGTCGCACTCGAGCTTTTTCTTGGGACTTGGAGCAGCCATGCTCGTCGGGGGTATTGATTGTTTTCGTCTAGAACATGGCCGGTGTAAATCGGCTTTGCATCAAAATGTTAATGAGCAGCCATATCCCTGTGTACATTATGCTATGGAGGCTCTATTTTTGAGCGACCAACGCAATATGTACTGTGTACCACTGCACTACCATACCCCTCCGCCCCCCCCCCCCTTTCACGTTTAATATTTCCCCTCCCATTTCAGAGAGCTTCTTCTGTATTACCCTCGGGGCTAAAAATCATAAATGCTTCGCCATATACGTGTCAAGCAAATAAAAAGTAAGAAAGACAACTAATTGCATCTTGGAGAACACAAGCTTGAAAAAAAAAAGGCTGATCAACCTCCTTTTTGAGGGATAATTGATTAATCAACAATATGAATGTTCACACTTAACAGAAGATACATTCAAACAGTAGAAAAAAGAAAGAAGTCATTCTGCCTAAAATAGAGTACAACTCTGTGTCTTAGTAGTAATAAACCAGCAACTTGCTTAAGATACTGAATAACCTGAATTAACCAAAATAACAATTTTGTAAGGGACAAAAACGAGTTAGTGTGAGAAAACTTAAAATATTTAAACAAATTGAAGAATTAGGAGGTAACAAGAGAATGAAAACAATGCATGCATAATACTGATGAATTAAAACAAAATTAAATATTATGATCTTTCAGCCATTTAGCTCTACCAGATAAAGCAAACCAAATCAAAATCGGTCAAGAAATGAGGGAGAAGAAGCAATTTTTGTTTTTTCTGGAATAATGGAGAAAAATTTCAAAATTCTGCGTAGAGGTAGTGTACCAAAGTTAGCTCTATGATATAAAGCAAACCAAATCAAAATCGGTCGAGAAATAAAGAAGCATTTTTTGTGATTTCGAATAAATTTGCATAAATTAGCATAGATAATGAATTTCACGATTCTGTGTAGAAGTTTTAAATCCCCCTCCTAGCCCTATCATATGAAACAATCAGAATCAAAATCGGTTAAAAAATAACGAAGAAGAAGCATTTTGAAAACTGTGGACGGAAGGACGGACGGACGGACGGACGGACGATGGACGCCACGCCATGGCATAAGCTCATCGGGCCCTTCGGGCCGGAGGAGCTAAAAAGGAAACAAAGCTATTCATGAAGCACCTCCATCACTTTGGGACTAAAGTACACAACAAAGTGGGCCTCTCTAGTTAAAAAGGATGTCTGGGGAATTTGGGACATGTGCAAATACCAAAATAATCTACAAATGTAAGATAACGGGCAGGTCTAATGTTCTTTTGGGGGTCCCTTTTGTCACCAGTGAAATGTACATCAGATTTTGTTTATAGTGTATCTGATACTGATGACTGTTTCAGGTTGATAGACTGGATCAGAATGAATACCTATCAAGTGAAATTATACTTTAAATGTCAATTTGTCTTCATCATCGATTACAAGTGGTAACAAATTGGACACAAAATGTACAAATACCATGGGCTTGCAATAAAACTAACCCCACTACAAACTCTCTTTAAAATAAAATTTTCTTCATTTTGAAGAGAGATTGGGGCATCTCTACAAAAAGTACAAAGAGAAGCAATAAATAAATACATTTCGAATGAGACTGAATCTTTTTTTTCTCCAAAAATGAAGGAACATTTATTAATACATTGTATCCATCAGATGCCTGCAATATCATCATTATAATACAGTATGCAATACTAGCGAGCCGGATTGCAAGACATCATTCGGTTTTCATCATCACTATCATGAGATTTTTAAATGTCTTTCATTTGATAAAAGAACAGGCATGTCATAGTGCATAACATAGAAAAAACAGTAATGACATAAAAAATAAACATAATGGTTCACCTGATGGCTAATTCGACCTAAAATCACATATCCGCAGAGCAGAAATCTCTCATAATTATTAAGATTTCAAAGACATGAATGATTACATGCATATTATCAGCATGACTTATCTTTTTTACGAGGATCAGTGACTCGACCATTGCTCTCGCGACTTTTGCTCAAGGCTTCATTTTGTCAAAAGATGCAGCGCTACAGCTTGGATGCGATTGGTTTTAGATTGATTTCTGTCTAGGGTCAGGGTTACGGCTCAAATAGTGCTGGATCCTGGATTGACCTTGGATTGACCTTTGACAAATTGATGATGACCCCAGAACAATTGTTGCCAGTGAGTGTGTAGTATGATTCTTTCAGTACAGCTATTCTCATATTTAAAGATAAACAAATACAAATATCTGGTTGGGAACAGTAAGAGCATTACCTCTACGATGAAGTAATGCCGTCTGAATTTGATCAGTGCATGTAGTATTTAACACAAAAAATTAAAAAGAATGTTCATTTTTAATGTGATTATGTCTCCTACATGGAAATGCAACACAATGTTGCAAAGTCATAGTTTCCAGTGGACCATTCGGAAGTGATCAACACAAGGTAATGTTTATCACACTCACAACACAATATCATTTTTTTTAAAGATCATCATTTCTGTTATATTGTATAGCAACAACCATAAGTGTGAACTGATATGTACTGGACTGGTACTTCAAAAATACTACAAATATGTAACATATCATTTTCATGAATTTTTATAATTTTCAGTACAAATACATCACTTAGCTTCATCGTCAATTAGCAATCAAGTGATGCCTAATGAGGCACACATACAAATAATCTGTACAAGTTCTCAGTCAGTATTCAAATTGATGTACATTGTATATACAATGCAGGTTTTCATCACATCGGTGCAATTAACTTGCGACTCCAACTCATTGCTAATCAATTTCCTATTTGAATTCTACTGATTCATGACCATATTTTCGATATCACAACACAAATCAAACTGCACACAAGTGACTCTCTATATTAAAGATATGACATGAGCTGAACATTGAAGAACCAAATGAATCAATATCCCTTTGATTCCATGGTATCTCAAAACATACAAATGACAAAGGAGTTCTTCAAGATTAAATTTAAACAAAACTGAATTGCAGAATGTTACATTATTGAAGCAAAATTGCAGCCAGATATTGGAACAAATTATTTTTCAATATGTACTTCTTCTTGTACAGGAGAGCAAAAATTATACAATACACCACTCTTCCATAAAAATGTGCATATGTCAAGGGAAAATTTAATTTTTGCTTCCTATTTTACAAAATTGATTTCTCCCATGGATTTTCAAACTTATTTTATCTCTTCGCAAAAGCAGGAATGAAAGAAACTGAATGTTTATTACTAAGCTAATAGTGCAAAAAAAGGGACATTCAGTTCACTTCAAAGAATATATCATTCTAAAATACACGTAAGTTGCAGAAATATTTCTGTGAAAACCCCTCGTTTGCTGTACTTCCTATAAACTTCCTGCCTTCAGAAAACACAATCAACTACCAGTACATGTACATGTAAATTACAGAAAATCTCCCACAACACATCAGATTTCAGGGGTTGTGACTTAAGGAAGTGACTGTCTGAAGTAAATGCTAGTAACATGATTAAATTATTAATCCAAATCTTCTGAAAAGTAGATACAACGCCATGCATACTAGTTCATCACACTTTAAAGGTAATGCAAAGTTTTGGGAAATTTTTAACATTGGATGGATAGTAATTCTTTAAAATGTTGATATATTTGGATGCCCCTGTGGATGTATTATAAGCACTAGAAAATTTAGCCCCTAAAACACTTCTGCTTTCGAGAAATTGAATAATCAAAAATTTACCGGTGCTCCAGGTAAATTTCAAATATTTCAAATAGCGCCTAAGGCCATTCCATGGTAGCTGTGACCATGAAAATCTCAGAATATGCAGTTCTGATATATAATTTCCAAATGGGAATAGCAAATCGGTCGATTGTAGTTAACAACATTGTTTTAAAGCTAAAGTAATATCAGTCTTAAGAGGGAGCTATACAACATAAAGAGTTTATTATTTACCATTTCAACACTTTAGACTCGATTTCAACCGCGACAACGATCATTGAATATTGTAATTATCGCATATGCTTCCAATATGTTCATTTGAACCAAATTCATGACCCAATACCAAAACTTTGTATTATCTTTAAGTCAGACAGCTGATTGTAAAACTGCAGCTATCAAGAGGATCAAATGTAAGTACACATGTTCCACATCTGTACTGTTGCCCGTAAAGTTGGAGTAATTCCTTCTTACGTCTTGTGATTGTAATTGTGAGAATATAGTTTATTCTTGATAAAGTGTATATCTTCTCAAAAATTTACTGATAAGATAAGCGTAGAGATTGATCGATAACATTCTGAAAAGATAAAAACTTTATCAAGAATAAACCTCACTATCACACCCAGTGTCCACACACAACACTTTCCGTGATTAGGGGTGATTGGTTATACCGTTTAGGGATAGTTATACCGTTTCGGGATAGTTATACGATGAAATTGTGTGTGTGGATGCTCACTAATGATACGTCGTATAACTAAACGCGGGTTTGGGCATCGTTTCGAACTAGAAATCAATAAAGAATCACGTCTAATCACACCTAATCACGGAATGTGTTGTGTGTGGACGTAACTAGTATAACTAGTCGAACTAGAACGGTATAACTGGGCAGGGCTTAACGTGACCTCACGTGAACGGAGACCTGACCTCTCATTTCCGCTTTCATTTCATGACCGCAGTAGCAAACTGCGCACCTATACGACATTTCACTGTATAGTTTTGGGATTACTTTATTGTGTGTGTGGACACCCTGTAATTTATACGATGATTCTTTATACGACGTTTCTTGTGTGTGGACACCCTAGAATTTATACGATGATTCTTTATACGACGTTTCGTTATAGTGTTTCGGGATAAATTGTTTTGTGTGTGGACACGCTGACAATCATTTCATGAAAAGAGGCAAGATAGAAATTATTCCAACTTTATAGGCAACAGTGTATGTTAATATCAACAATGATTGCCAAAAAGCTCAGAAACAACATACGGTAAGCACTTTAATAAGGAAATAGTACATTATTTATAAAAGTTAATAACTCATAATCACACAATCAGTCATTTAAATTCTTTCTCATACTGCATGATTGCATAGACACTCCCTATGCTCTCTCACTGCCAATATACATGTATGTATTCATGATGTAAACACCTTCCCGATAATTCATACATCATGTTACTGTAAACGCGGAAACATTCGCGGTACATTAATTTTCCCGAATTTCACGCCAAGATCCGCAAGCACGAAAATATAAGCCTGACTTTTTATGCATGTTTTGAACGGGCTGAATTCCGTGCAACGCAAATTCAAGAACCAGCGAATATGTTTTGGGGTCGCTCAGCACGAAAAATTAATCACGCGAAAATAACAGCGTTTACAGTATATTAGGAGTACAAGTGCGTTCATGATATTTAGCAGCATTTTCTTCTCAGTCAATTACTGGCAAACTTCGCATAAAATATCAACTAATTTCCCCTTGTGGTGGAATTGTGGTGGAATTGTGTATGAATCTAGGTTTGTTGACACTGGATACCTAAACAAAGTTAAAAAGAATATGCCATTTCCAATACAACTCTCAAATAGGGCTCCTAGTTCTGTAACTTTTCATGCCAGTCATTAAAAAAAAACAGCAACATGGCTATTCCACACCCAACTATGGATGAAAATACCTTTTTGTTCCAGGGAGCTTCTTTTTTGTGGGGGTTGGCTTTGGTAAAAGATACATTTTCTAACAGTGATATAAATGATTTGTTCCACCTTTTACAAGTTTACAGAGCTACACTGCTCTCTGCCGCCTCCCCACCATCCTAACTTACGATAATGTACAACAAGAACCCTTTTCCCTACAACATTTACACATATGGCACATTTTAAATCTGTATCATGATGGGGATTCATGAACTCTGCTTGACCTATGCCTTTAAACAAATCTACAAAGTATGCAATAAGTAGGGGAACACATACAATGTAAATTAGTATTTTGACATTCATCAAATTTGAGGCAATGAAATGGAAATCAGAATATGCTACTAAACAAGACACAGTACATACATGTATAGTGTAATGGCAGAGCCAAGTTAACACACAAACAAATATATAAAAAAAAAATACTTGTTTTTTACCTCATGTACTTATAATTGTATAAACACACAAAAAACTAGCTTCAATTTAAACATTAATCCCATCAATATACCAATGCTAAAGGTCAGGAGTCTCATGTAAATGGTGTATTGTCCTTAGCTTGGCATGTTATACAAATGCAGCAAAAGTGAATCGAGAACGGGGAACATATAAAAGTGCAGTATCAAAACACAATGATGTATTCAAATTGATAGACTTCATATTACCAATTGAACTAAGAATCTAGCAATGCGTGAGTCATGAACTATCCAATGTACTGACAGTCCTACAAATTTCCTTGCAGAGGATTTGATAACCTTTTCTAATAGATATACACATCGACATTTGTGTTTATTCTTCTTTGAAAAAGTCACAAATCTACTTGTCTTTGCATATACAGCTGTATATGTTCAAACAGAAGTTGTGTAATGTTCTTAAATACTTGATGTGGTATGCAAGCTACCTGTATACAATCAGAGAAATATGTGATTGAATTCAACATCTCTATTTGGTGATGCACTATTTTTGTCTTCTCTTGCATCTCACCAAGTCCAATTAGCTTTGCACATTGGAAATGTTTTCAAGATGAATGACCACTGTTCAGAGCTGTGTGACGCATGCCGAAGCCTCCATGTAGGGGTGTAATGAAGAAGATTGAAATCAAACACACAAATAACAGCAAAGAGAAATAGAGAGAGAGAGAGAGAGAGAATGAGCTTCACTTCATCTTGGCTTTCTTCTTCCTGATCAGGTCTTCGACAGCCTGGAGTTGCTTCAAGATTTCCTCTCTCCTGGAGATGGATTCCTTCTTGGGGCGGGCGACGGGCTTGGGGCGGGCTTGAGGGCGGGTTTGGGACCTTTGACGTGGGACTTGGAGGATGGTGGGGAGGTTGCTCGTTTGCGATCAGTGCTGCTCACCTTGGAAGAGGCATGCTTGACGTCAGTGGAGGACGTCGCCTGCTGCTTGACAGTGGACGATCCTACCTTGTGATCTGTTAGGAACAGAGGGTAAAAAGCAAGTGGCAGAGAGAAAAAGCGAGCAAGCAATGGAGAGCACAGAGAGAGGAGAGAGGAGAGAGGAGAGAGGAGAGAGGAGAGAGGAGAGGGGGAGAGAGAGAGAGAAAGTTAGAAAGGAGGCGAAAAATAGGGGGCAGGAAGCAAGAAAGAAAGCAGTGGGAGAGGGGGTAAGATGAAAGGGAGAAAGAGAGAGAGAGAGAGAGTGAGACAGTGTTAATAATCACATACAATTCTTTACAAGAACTTTTCTTCAAGAATTCTACTTAAGGGTAGAGGCCTTCAAGAAAATGAAATGTCCAATGAAGATGAAGATGATGATTAGGGTGATATCAAAACTTGAATTCTGTCCCCCCTTTTTTTTGGGGAGGGTCCATTTCCCCCAGGGATAATAAACTGTACTGATTTCCATCTTTTCTTACTGCAATTAACAAAGAGCATGTTTTAATTATGATTTCTTTTTTACATATTTCATGATTAGGAATTAGACTTACCCCTCTCAGGTGCTATCTTAGATTTCTTCTCTGGTCTTGTATTGCTTGACGGCTCTGCTGGACGTTTCTTGCTTTCTTCTGTAGGCTGTAGTATTGAGAAACATACACCAAGTATGATTCATTCATTCATTTTTCATTTCTCACACAATCATCATATATATCCAATATCCTATGTCTGTTTTTAAAATAGAATACAAAACAAAACAATATAAAAACAAAAATACCTTCTGATATTTAAAAGAAAAAAAAATTAAGAAATTTTCTATTACAGTGCCATTTGAGGGAAATAGAAGCCCGTTAAAGGCTCGTTCAGTAATGAAGCGGCAAGACCACAGCAGTCTTTTTATGATGACCTAAAGTGTAATACTGTTAAGTCTGCATGACTCAAAGTCGGACAAGTCAAATTTTCGAATCCATTTCTTTTTTTTTACACTTCCTAAGTTGGACTATTTTCTTTTGTGGTCCCAACACATTCTACTTATGCAGAGTTAAATGTATTGTCTTGCAGCACATAAAGGGTTATTCGAGAGGATCAAAGCGGTTTCGCTAATTAAAAGCATGCACTGACATATTTTTTAGTACCTATGTGGGAGGAGAATGTGCCTGTGACATTCCCCCTGAAATCCCACACGTTTGGTATAGGTACCAAGGGTTTTCAACACTGGTGAGAACCTTGGGTGTATGGAACGTACCTTGCTTATCAGGTTGAGTTTGATCTCTTTCCGAGCAGCATGCTTTAGAATGCCCTGCTGATTAGAGGAGCTTGGTCGACTGGTGCTAGAGCTAGCCACAGGAGGTCCACGTTCTTTCATCCTGTGAAAATAGCGTGGCAAATAAAAGTAAGATTTCTTGACAATTGATCAGTTTTCAAATGATTCTTGTTCAGCAATTCTTAAATGCATTTCAAAGCACACTGTCTCTTAATTGATGAATTATGTTATTTGAATTATACTCTGCTCCAAGAAATGCAGCGAAGAGTAAGCACTCTATTAATCAATGGTAATAAGGATGAATGAACAAATTGTTTGGTAGGAACAAAATTTGTTTAGGCTAGTGCTGTAGCCGAACCGCCGAACCGAACGGAAGTTCGCCGAACATGGCACTTCCGAACCGAGCCGAACCGAACCGAACGCAAAGGCCTGGTTCGGATGTTCGGCAGAAAAATTTTAAATGTTTTTGCAGGCTAATTAACTTGTCATTTTATACCTAATTTTCATGTCATGATTGCTCATTCTATATTTACTTTTTCCCATTTTCCTCCTTTGTGATTCGTGCCTCTCCAGTCGTGGGCGCGACTTCACCGACGCCATTTAAATCCCAAATCCTGACCTCTGCAACGTCGCGATCGCAAGCTATAAACAAGCTAGAATACACGTGCCTATTAGGCACTGATCAAAACAAGTTCGGCTCAAACCCAAACAATGAAAAAATTTAAAAAATTTAAAAAATTAATTGTAATAATATCGGACAAATTTTACCATCTAAATAACGAAATAAATACATATTATAGTATTCTAATTTATTTATTCAGGAAAATTAGTAATTTTATTATTTACCCCATTAAAAATAAACATTTATAATAACGGCAATCGAGCGAGCCTGGGCTGCTATCTCTGTGTATTATAACGTATACATCGGTAAATTCAAGATGGCAGCTTTCATGACTCGTAACATTAGACAACAACCGTCTCGGCAAATCTTTAAAAAATATCATTTATTTTCAAATTGAAAACATGATTCTTGTAAAACTGCAAATAAAACACGATTGAAAACGGAAATATGAATGTAAGTACTAAAATAGTTACGTTTAAAGCAGTTTTTTAATGTGAAATACGTGCCAGTCGGAAGCAGTGTTTTTCATCAGGAGTGGGGCAGAAGTCCTCTGTGCTGGTCGGGCCCGCCCGGCCGGCCCGCCCAGCCGACCACCGTAGCTATTAGGCTGCTTGCTATTACCGAACCCCGAACCGAACCAAGTTCGGGTAAAAAATTGCCGAACTCTGCCGAACCGAACCGAACCCGAACATGGCGCCTGACTTACAGCACTAGTTTAGGCCTATCATTTTCCATATTTTCAAAATGGATTCCACGGGCCTTGTGGGACCATCAATGAGATGAAAAAGTGGCCCATGGCAAAGGAAGAGAAGGTCGTACAGAAAGAGATCATCTATAAATGCAAAATACTACTTTGAACATGGCATATATGGATCTGACTAAGTAGCAGAACAGGTGCACTCTTATGGCTCTACTGCTCAAATACTTATTGTAGCAATAACAGCCGTAGAATGTTTTGTAAAACATATATTCGTCTCAATCACTCTGATTAATTCATATATATGACCAAATTCATATTAAGTTCTGAAGAGTGCTGTCTAAGAAACAATAAACATGACTATCTTAAAAATAAAACTTACTTCTGTTCTAATGGTTTTGCTCCAGTCTTTCCTTCTGTCCCCTTTGAGGGTTTTGTCTTCGGCTGCTGCGTGGTAGTGCTGCTGGGTCTCTGAGCCCCCTGTACCTTGGTGCTACTGCTGGGCCGCTCTCCTGAAGACGACTTTGACAGAGACTTGCCTACAGGTCCACCTCTGGGTTGCACCTTTCCTGCTGCTGCTGCTGACCTATCAGGGGTAGCTTTACCAACAGGAACCTTGGTAACCTTCTTGGATGCTGTTGGGCGCATCGGTTGAGGAGAAGGTTTGGACGAAGGTTTAGCCATCTTGTCTTGCTTTATTAGAGGAGGTCTTGGTTTAATAGAGGAGGATACAGCTGATGATGGTTTGGAAGGCCCTTTGGTACCTTTGGTTCCACGCTTTTGAGCTGGAGGCATCTCTGTGGAACTAGCAGATGATACTGGGCTAGCCAGATTGGCATACATGTTCTCAGAGTCTGCACTAGACACAGACGACCTGCTGCTGACAGAACTGCTTCTTGAGCGGGACCGGGAACGAGAGAAGGACCTTGAGCGGCGTGGTGGTGGTCTTCCAGCAGCTAGTCAATTCCTGACCTGTCTCCTGCTGGCCTAGGAGCTGCTGGCCTAGAAGCTGCTGGCCTAGGAGCTCCTGGCCTAGGAGCTCCTGGCCTAGATGGTGCTTGCCTGACTGTTTCTGGCCTGGGTGGTCCTGATCGAGGTGGTCCTGATCGAGGCGGTCCTGATCTATCGGGTCCTGGTCTGGGGTGTCCTGGTCTGGGTTGTCCTGGCCTAATTTGTCCTGGCCTAGGTTGTCCAGGCCGAGGTTGTCCAGGCCGAGGTTGTCCTTGTCTTGGTGCTCCTGGTCTAGACCTGGTCATGGACCCAGACCTAGATCTGGAACGAGAGCGAGAAGATGAGGAGGAGCCGGAGTAGGACCGAGAGCGGGAGCGAGACCTGGACCGACTGTAGCTACTATAGCTAGATCGACTGCTGATACTGCTTAGACTCTCTGATCTGGTTCTGGAGCGAGACCTACGGTTCATTGGCACTGGCTTGGGGAAAGCTGGTTTGCCCTTCATTGGTGGCTGTTATATTGAAACGAAAAATAAATGGAAAGCATATCAAACTCTGAACACTGTAAGCACTCAATTGCAAGTAACTTATAGTAATCCCCCCCCCCACATAAAATAAACAAGGCATTCCATGAAATATTAAGACTATGTCAATGCCAGATACCTTGTCTACCTGCAACATTGTCCCACGGGTACATATTCATGGTGGTCATTTTCATGGTATGCGTTTTCCAGCAACTTTTGCTATGTTTGGCTGGCCTAAAATACTTTTAATGATTTCATGATAATAATCATAATTTTAATAAAAATTCATGAAGAGAATTCACAATGATTGTAAAAGATATTTCTCAAAATGAAGCCTCACTAAGTGGAACATACCTGTTTATCAGACATCTTGGTTGGGGAAGTCTTGGGCTGAGGTGCCCCAGGACCCACAGGTTTCCTAGCTGATGGCTGTGCACCAGGAGGCCTTCCAGCAGGTTGCTTGGCTACCACTGGACGTCCAGCCATTGGTCTGGAACCAGGCGGTCGTCCCTGGGACGGGGCCTGACCTCTCTGCTGCTGGGATTGTGCTGGTTTGGATGATCTGAGGCAATAAGTGAGGCATTCAAAATGTAAATCTTGTTAAATACCATAGTTAACTCATATCCTGCCATAAGGCCGCATGCACGCTACCGTTATAGTGCTTTGTACAAGCGAGTGCGCTATCGATTGGCTGCTTAATTCACGCGAGCGACCCACTGCTTTATGCATGCTTGCTCGCATTCGTAATAGCAGTTATTGTTCATGCTCATTGTACTGTGCTGGGTGCTTCGCACGCGCTATTGTTTGTACCATCGCATGCATCAGATTATGTCAAAATAAACTTGGCACAGGGGGGATTTATGGCTTGGCACAATGGGGATTAGCCCTGTGGCACTGGGCTGTATTCATTATGGCAGGATAAGAGTTAAGGAAAAAGAGTAATATATAATTATGATATAGCATCTCTGCATCTCTATTATTACCCCCGACTTTCAAATCTGGCTTAAGCAATAGTCAAACAGCTTACACACATCTCTAGTTTACAAATGTTCTGACACAATTATTCACATATCAGTATTACTGATACTGTTTTTTTATCAGTTATACCAAAAATTCTTGCTTGCTCATACTTTTTTTTCGCAATGTTAAAAAAGAAGTGAGATTTATTTTAGTCATGTTAATAAAAGTCACGTTTTCACCCTGGTTTTCAAATATCCATAGTTAAATTTTGTTACTGCAACAAATTTTCTACAAATTTCTTTGATTGCAAACTGTTTCTACAAAGGATTTCAAGTCAGAATACTTGAGATGAAGAATGAAATGACTTTGAAATTGTACCACATGCTCTGCAAGCGGGAATGAACCTGTCACTCCGGTTTTTGCCAATAGTAAGGCACACCTACGATGTTCAACATTATCAATGATGTAAAAGGGAGTGCGCAGTAAAAAAATCTTTAGATTACACTTCACAAGCTTCCTACAAACTCACGGTATTGGTTTAGCGGTAGCCTTCACAGCAGACTTTGCCCCTGGTTTGGCTGTAGGCTGTGCTGCCACTGGCTTCGCTGTCGGTTTTGCCCCTAACCTTCCCTTGAGTTTAGGTGGTGGTGACCTGCTCCTGCTGCGTGAGGAGAAGCTGGAATAGGACTGGGAGCCAGGAGACTTGGACCTGGACCTGGAGCGGGAGGAGCCACTGTAAGAGCTCCTGGAGGAGCTTCTGCTGCGGGAGGAGAACGAGTGGGACCTGGACCTGGAATCTGACCTGGATCTGGATCGAGACGAGCTGGAAAGAATAAAATGACAAGGAATTACAATGAATCGGGCTTCTAACCATTTATTATTGTGTCCAACACTTGTAAATGTCCAAGTAAACAAGCAAAGTCACTGAATCGCGAACATCAATTTAGAAGGTTTCTGACAATTTCAGGTGAAAATATTACAATTCATCTGTTTCACCAGAGTATAACTTAATCTCTTCCAATTTTGTATACAAATCTGAAGACTGTCGCAGAGCTTTGAATTTGAATCATTTGTCATAACATCCAGTGTTACAAAACAAAATGCACATTTAACTTACTATGACCTGTCGCTATACGATGCTGACGAGTTTGATCTTGATCTTGGCGACGCCCACTTCCAACTGTTGATCTGCCTTTCTTTCCAGGTGACTTAGTCCTTGCCCAAGGATCCTGCCAAGAATCTGCTGCTTTGTCCTTTCCAGCCTTCCCAGCCGTGGGACCACCATCTCCCGCCTTGATCCCTGGCTTGTCTCTTCGGGGCAAATTCCTCATGGCCCCAGGACGCTCATCGCGACGCTTGTTATCAAAGCCTCCAGGACTTCGCCCGCGACGGAAGGGCGGCTGCTGCTGCTGCTGCTGCTGTGGGGGACGCTGGCCTCGGAACTGTTGCTGGCGGTTGCGGTTGAAGTTGTTCTGCTGCCAGTCGTTACGTTGTCTACCCTGGTTCATCATCCTCCTTCTAGGGTCATTGAACTATTTCAGGATGGGACAAAGAACAGTGATGTAATAAAGGCTTTTATACATATGGACGAGCCTTTACAATGCCATAAATGACATGGAATACTCAAGGACATTCAAGCTTTTCATTGATCTAAAATTCAGCCATAGCATTCTCAGTAATAGGGTATTAAATTGGTCATTAATGAAACAGACTCTATTCAAATCTACCAGTATATGAATGCATTACATGCTTATAGAGGCATAACCACTGAAAATTGTGCACTTTTAGGCACTGATAAGTAGTACAGGAGAGACTCATAAGGCAAGAAAAATAATGACCACTACACCATACTCACATCTTGTTGAACTCTGTAAACCTGTCTGGGAGGGGAGGGTTGTTGCTCCCTAAAGTTGAAGTTCCTCTCATAGTGTTCAGGGGGCATTGGATAGGGGTATTGCTCTGGGGGATATATATCACCTTGCCTGTATAACAAAATAAACGCAAAGAGAAAAATTATAAAACAGATGGAAGTGAACTTGAATACAGAATTCACATAATCTGCAAATTTCTCCCAATAGCAAGCATGATTAATAAGTTCTGCAGTTTGGGTAAAGATCCAAGAAATGCATAATGTGTATAATTTAAAAAAAACCCTTACAAAATCCATCTCCATAGCGAAAAATTCACTCTATCACAATGACAAATTCATGATAACAAAACCCAAGAAATGCATAATGTGTCTACCTTTTGAAAACATCACAAGATCCATCTCCACAGAGAAATATTCACCCTAAAACAAATAAATATTCATGCTAACTAAATTCTCCCCTAAAGAGAACTTCAGGCTCTATGAACACTTGTGGGCCATGACCCAAGTGATTGCAAATGACATGGTATCCCATAAATGACCTTAAAGGTTGGCTCTATCAGAACTTATAAATACATTAAATGCAAATTCCAAAGAGTCCAGTGTAGCTAACTCTAATGAATTGTATAACGCTTAAAAGAGACCACCTTTGACACAAGAACTTACATGGAAGCGTCATCATTATCGCCTTTTTCTGGGAAGAATTCATTCTCTTTGTCAAAGTCATTTTCTTCATCAATCATGTCTCCAATGGTCTTCTGTTCTTCAGGGAGAACACCCTTTTCTTTCAGCTCCATGGCCTTCTTACGAAGCTGTCAAGAAAAAGAAAAAAAAACTCAGTATAAGACATAACAGATATTAAAGTCAAATGATACTGTTTACAAAATAACAAAAGAAAAACAAGATTTAACATCTTCTATTTCATTAGCTAAGACTCTTATCTTCCTTGTGATAATTTGACCTTTATTAATGTCTCCTCTTCTCCCTTAAAGAGAAGGTCGAGTTCTGGGAAGAGGTGAAAAATAATTTGTGAGCGTTATCATTGTTATTATGCAATTGTGGAAGAACATCAGATAAACTAGATGGAACTTCAACTGCGCGCAGTCGAAAATGATGCCTCCGCCATAGAGCAATTTTACAAACCAAAATGGAAGCAATTTTTAAAATTCAAGTTTGATTGTAATCCATCTGTTGGTTCTAATGATAACGCGATCACGAGCTATTTTGAGATACATAATGAGCCCTGTGACCTTTGACCTCGTGACCCCAAATCTAATCAGTTCATTGACTCTGCAAGATACATACATGACCCAAGTTTGGCGGTAATCCATCAATCGGTTCTTGAGATAACGTGATCACAAGCTATTTTGCATACATAATGAGCCCTGTGACCTTAGACCTTTGACCTCGTGACCCCAAAATCTAATCAGTTCATTGCTCTGCAAGATACATACATGGCCCAAGTTTGGCGGTAATCCATCAATCGGTTCTTGAGATAAAGTGATCACGAGCTATTTTTGCATACATAATGAGCCCTGTGACCCCCAAGTTTGGCGGTAATCCATCAATCGGTTCTTGAGATAACGCGATCACAAACTATTTTTCCATACATAATGGGCCCTGTGACCTTTGACCTTGGACCTCGTGACCCCAAAATCTAATCAGTTCATTAGCTCTGCAAGATACATACATGACCCAAGTTTGGCGGTAATCCATCAATCGGTTCTTGAGATAACGCGATCACGAACTATTTTTGCATACATAATGGGCCCTGTGACCTTTGACCTTGGACCTCGTGACCCCAAAATCTAATCACTTCATTAGCTCTGCAAGATACATACATGACCCGAGTTTGGCGGTAATCCATCAATTGGTTCTTGAGATAACGCGATCACGAGAACGGGACGTACGTACGTACGTACGTACGGACGGACGGACAACCAGAAAACATAATGCCTCCGGCTACGTTGTAGCGGAGGCATAAAAATGTTCCCTGAAAAGCATGGCTCTTCAAATGCCTTAATATTCTAAATATGGCATGTAACAGCATAAAAATCGGGACGGATTTTTATGCCACATGTTCGTGTAGTCCCATATACATCTTTCTGCGTACAGTGCTTGTAACTTTACCAAGACTGGGCCAAATTTCTTATCATTTTGATGATTCCAGAACCTTGCAGTACACACAAATACTTATATGCTATATGATCAACCTTTTCTGATCGATTCCACACCGTTTCTTTCACAATGCAATCGCATGACTAGAACTCAACTTTATCTTTAATGTACATTGCAAAATTCCAACAAAGATCATCAGCTTGTTTTCAAACACCTCTGCAGAAATTTGTTTGCAAGGAATATTAAGTTTGGTGATAGCAAGCATATCATTTGACACAAGAGGGACACGAATCATACTTGCCGTCTATATAATATTGTGTAACTTCAAGTACAGTTTTTACTTTTTGGAGATAAGGGTAGTAATGTGCTGATATGAATCACTATTTGGGGAAAATTATTGATTTCAGTTGCAGTAATATTCTCCTTTCTTTTCTTCAGAATCTTTTCCCAGTCTTAGCGAAGACATTTCAATGCGAGAACAAATTCTATACCGTAATTAACGGTGTATTAACCGCACTTTTTTTACCGTCGGTAAACATCAAAAGTCGGGGTGCGGTTTATACACCCATACAGACATGAATCATGCTGAAAATTCCAGGTATGTTACAATCTCCGCGTTCAGCAGCGGTCAAATTGTGTCACAGAGAGTGCTCGCGCTTAGGAGAGGATGGGGATGTCCCGAAATGCAGATTTGTCATTGGTTATCGCAGGAAATTCCTTACTACGTCATATTTTTATGTAGAGGAAAATATAATCTTCAAAATGATGTGCAACAAATATCCTAAAGTTCCTGGTTTAGTTAGAAACCATCGTCCTGAAAGTGACACTCGTTTTCAACGCTTTTCAAATCATCCATTGGAAGTTCTAAAATCAGAAAAAATATATCTAATGTGAATGTTATATTTTAATCTTGATCTGATAATTTTCATGTAATTCCTATGATGCGAAATGTGAAATTTGGGGCCCATAATTGTGCTCTGTCACTACCGAGTCGATCATAATTGTGTTGGAGTGTTGACGTACGTGCGGTGGATAAGAATGTGCGTTGCCCCATGTGTAATAATATGTGTAGTGGTATGAAGAAATGATGCGACGATGGAAAAAATTGTTCGTCTTTCTAGCGAGATTTTGTATATAAATACTTGTCATCAACCTACAAATATGCAATATTTTATTTTGTGAACTATTATTATTGTAATATTTCTGGTTGATTGATGATTTTAACTATCCTGAAGAGAGATGTTTGTCGATTCTTAATAAATGTCGGGTGGTGGGCGTTGGGATTTCGAGTGTATTTCGGTACGGTTACATGATACATAGTCTCGTCTTCAGAGCTCTTTCAATAATTGAATAAAATTATAATCATGAATCAACCTCCTTTCTTAAAAAATTAAAGGGGAAAATGTTTTTTTAATTTAAAGAGATAGATTTGATGATTTATAAATAACATTTTATTCAGAGACTTCTCGAAAAGGGGGATTATGTTGTATAATTTTTAAATACTATTATTAATTCAATGATTCGTATTGATGTGAGCCTAGGTCATTCTTACGATTTTTTTGTGTAACTTGGACTAATCATAGTCATAGACTCTAGATCTAGTGCAAATTGTGTGAAGTCCGTCTATTCTAATGTTGTTTTACTTATTCCACCGGTGTTATTATTATTATTATTTAATAAGTAAACTAAATTTAATGAGAAATATCAGTGGAATGACGGCACATTCTGGCCGAGAAGCCACGCTTTCTAGAGCGGGTATTTGGCAGCCCATCGCACACCGTAGCCACCCCTAGCCGTCGGGCGTGCCTAGACAAGTCCGATCTCCTCTTAATCCGTAACCAACTGGAGAGAAGGACAAAAGAGACAACGTGTACTAGACATAGACTGACGCTATCCCAGTCAAAAGGTTCCCTATGTTTTGTCCGAGATCTCATTGTTTCATGTTAAACATTGCTAAGACTCACCAACCTTTTGTGTTGAGTTAATCTCCCAATAACAATAAAAACAATATGGCCGTCTACCTCCGCCGGCGTCCCGCTCGATTGATCAAGCTACGGTAATACAATACAGGCTATTTCACAGCCGAATAAAATTCTTGTTGGGCTGGCGCATGCTAGTCGTTAGTCGTTACTGCTTTTAGATTGTGATTTTTGTTTATCACAAGACGTCTTTGTTTCCTGGCGCGATGTGCCGTACTAATTTGTATCAGTCAGTGATAACTTTGAATCTTACTTTTAGTTTTCATATTTTATTTCTTTCCGTCGGCTTATTTTTTGTTATAAAATTAAAAGCCTAATTATTAAATATCAGCGATTGTTTTCGCTTCTCTCCCACGATGTCTCTGTTTTTTCTCAAACGCTGGTGGTATCGGCAATTATTTTCTTCATTCATTTCTTGCTTTCCGTCGGCATGCCTTTTGTCCCCTCTCTCTCCCTCGATCTGTCTCTTAATCTTATGTTGTTCCTCAAATGCTGCCATGGTGGTGTCGGCAATCATTTTCTTCATTCATTTCTTTCTTTTCGTCGGCTTACTTTGTGTCGTAAAAGCCGGTAAAATCAATGATTTTAAAAATTAAAAATTCTTCCCGCGGACGAAAAAATTTTTTTTTTTTTTTTTTTTTTTTTAAAGGGCGAAAAAGAGGGGTGCGGTTTATACACGAGGGCGGTTTATACAACGTTAATTACGGTACATCAATTTAACATAGAGTCTCAACCCTTTTTTTTCCTTTCGAATAATCGTTTTACTTTCTGGACAAAACATTCTCACCTCTCTGGCATGTCTGAGACCCCTCTCCCAGGCACTCTCAGGGCGTGGCTCCTCTGGTGGTGGGGGAAGGAACTCTTCTTCTTCCTATAAAAGGACAATTCATTATCAATAATTGAAAAAAATGCTATCAACAATAAGCTACTTTGGAGATAGCACTAGTACAAATGACCCCCAAATACCCACACATCTTTTACACATGGAGATGTCCCACTTTGTGCAATTTAGAATATTCACTGCCAAAGTGATGGAGGTGCTTCGGGAATACCTTAGTTGTTTGCCCTTCTGAAAAGAATACTTCCACCTATGTATCAAAGAATGTACTGCCGGTGCAGAAATGAATACTGATTACATAAATTTCATGAGCGCGTATCCACCAGTCATCTCTCGATGGGTTTTAGAGTTTTGTACAAATGACCTTATCTGCCCATACGTAGATAGTACCTCTGAAGTGGCTTATTCAAGAATGATGTACATAAGTAACATAACCTACATGAAAACTGAAGAATGCCACAGAAAATTCAACCAACAAATAAAAATGAAGGAACGGATCTCATATTACTGATCTTAAAGTTGTCATAAATCATTAAAGTTGAAATAATATTCAATTTTATACCATGAGTTGTTAAATGTTTCTGAAATCATGAGCAGAATGGGTAAGATTAATGCTTCTCAAGGTATTATGCTTCGCGCTTTAATTTCTTTAATTAGCAATTTCAAATGAACACCAGCTATGGAGCATTGTCAAAAGTTTTTTTTTTTATAGTTGTGTCATAATTGCACACTTGTCTCATTCCAAAGAGCTTGTAACCCTACACATGTACATACAACAACGAAAAACAAATAATACATAGTACAGCTCACAATATAGCAATGAACAAGTGAAATACTTGTTTATCAAACCACTCAGTAAGGACAGGACTTGTGTGGTGTTACACGTTTCTTACCTCAGGAGGAGGGGGAGGCAGGTCCTCCTTAGGAGGGGGTGACGGGGGCTCAATGGGCTGCCCCAGTAACACGGCCTGGGCATTGTGAAGCTCTCTCCTGTCAATTAATGAGTAGTTGCCTATTGGGAGAAGAAAACAAATTAACAGAAAATATGAAGCCTTTGTTAAACACAAAAATACATTTCTGACCTCTGTAAAGCAGATTTATATATTTCTTACCACCAGTGGTAACATGGTGTGATAAAAAAAAACAGTACTGGAACTAACTTGAACTGTATTCAAGATTTAACCATCAGTGTAGGCATAACCATTTGTAGACAAAAATCATTTCACATTTTTCAGGTTTCAGTTACCGGTAACAATATGTTGTAGTTGGAACAGAAATATCATCACTTTACTCTGAACACAAATCACAAAGATCTCCGCTATGAAATTCACTGAAAACCATACTTATCATATTTATACAAGTTTAATATTTTTTTTAAAGGCATTGTTTAACAATGTCAAATCTGAGATGCATGGCCCTACGTGTTATCAGCGTCTGTGATATGGTGTAATATTGAAGCCCTAAAAAAAGTGCGCTTCAAAATGATCAAAAAAGTAAAAATCTTTGAGTGACCGGTTTTACCATACTCATTTTCCCCAATAGACTGTAGTGTTATGAAAACCGTTGGGAAAACGTTTTTTGAAACTTCAAATTCCAATCATAAATATCTTGATAATCAGACGGGCGATCGGCTTGTAAATGTCATGGGATTCCTGACTGACCTAAAGGTTTATAATTATGATTGCAGCATGAGCTAAATCCAGGATTTTGTTTAGAATCTGAGACAAAGTTACCCAATCTCTTGATGATAAAAATCACAAAAATGTACTAACCCTTATCATTGATGCCCGGGTGTATGAAGCGACAGTTATTCCCCAAAAGCACTGCCCTCTGGTGTAGAATCGACATGTGGGACGAACGCCTGGTTTCTTCTTCTCCACCGGGTCTTTGACCTCCCTTCTTCCATATCATCATCCTTAAGAAGAAACAATGAGCAAAGTAATGAACACACTCCATGTGTTAGTTCAAAGGATTACATGTACATGTTCTGTCATCAATCAGCACTTAAACATTTCATACATGTAACCTGAGTGGAGCTTTGCCAGGGTCTCACGTATGCATTAATCTATTGGCTCAAATAACAAACTAATGAACAAAAAACAAACAAAACAAACAAACAAAATCCAATACAACATCTACATGACTTTACAGGGAGTCCTATATCTTGATTCTTGAAAACATTCCAAGAATAATTTTTATGAATTCTTTGACTACATGTCCAGTACACTATACATGTACTTTTGTACTGACAAGTTAAGTCTACAGTAAAGTTTTACTCCATGCCCATGGACTACTGTATGTTTACTCTATTTACATGGTGTAATTCTGCATTTCTAATATTCAAAAGAAGGTTTACACAACCAATTGATATATTAGACATGAAATAGTCAACATAATGCAACTGCATAACTTCATAAAAATACGAATTTGATGCATTAGCATCATGGGATTAGTAAATACCGGTACGTTTTGCTTTACTGTAATGTACATGTAGTTCTGTGTCAACACATTTACAGTTATTGTTCACACCTCACTAATGTGAAACCCTGCAATCAAACTTGTACCTGCAGTAAACAGACCCTCAACACATTACATATAAGAATAACTTCCAATTTAAAAGCAATTGTTCCAATAAGATACAGCAAAATTTTAGAAGGAGCAGTAGGACAACCTTGTTTTTGACGATTAAAAAAAAAATGAACCCTCACAAAATGGGCCTGTCCTACTCAAGCCATAATTTTCAAAGTGACCTTTGACTGGATCCCACACCCTCACATGACAATGAAGTGAACTCTCACAACATGCCAGGACAACAAACTACATAAGAAAGCTGTCAACGACATGTAACTCAATTATGTCAACTCAGGGGCTGGAAACTAGCTTTTCATGGAACTTCAGTACGTGTTTATCAATAATAACATTTCAATTGGAATAGTGGTGGTCAAAGTGTCACATACACTTTTACATGTACACTGTACATGTGTGTGTACATTAATCCATCGCCCTCACATGTGTTGCTTTCTCTCTTAGACTGCTGCATGTACATGTACATTTGACACTCATGCAAGGCGGAATATTGTGCCATATTGGCTAGGCTCTTCACAGTTGGGTTTTAAGTTTCATTTGTAAAAGTTGCCAAATTTTGAAAAGGTATTATTTCACGTTATTTTACAATATACAGTATTGCTGATCTACAGTATGTCCAATTTCATGCTGCTTTACAACTTTAGCAAATGGGATACAGACCTTACTTTGAAGGTTTCAAGGTCTTAAACGAGGTGATTTTTCACAATAACACATTGTTAATATGGACTTTCACAAAACAGAATTTATCAAATATTTACTTGTATCCTTGTAAGCAGAGTCCAAGTTGCCCTGTACATTGGTTTATACAGTATGTATAAAATCTTACTAGAAAACAGCATATCTGAAAAGAAATACTTACATCTAATTCCCCATCTTCTCCTTCTTCTGCCTCTTGAAATTCACCATCATCATCATCATCCTTCACCTCTCCATCACCTTCAGATTCCTCAAGCCCTGTATCTTCCTCTTGCTGATCATCCACCTTTTCCTGTTCAACCACAGAATCTTTCTTTTCCTCGTCCTCCTCCTCTTCATCTACCTGCTCTCCTGAAGGTTCCTGGTGATAAGGTTGTGCATGGTCCTCAACATCTTCTTCAAAGTCCAGCTCATCACCATGATCCTCTATGTGATGCACTTCAACCACTGCTGCATCCGAACGCTCACGGTACTTTCTGGATGTTTTTGAAGGCTCTTTTGGCACTGTCAAATCTAAATGGTCATCATCATCCTCATAAGCATCACCTCTATGGCAATCTTTATGCACTTCTTGCTCATGATCATCTTGATCAGGCTGAAGTCTATCATCTTCCTTCTGAGTTCTTGAATCAACATCCTCAGTACTTTGGTCACCTTGCCTGTTATCATTACCATCTTCTTCATCCCCGGAAAGTTTTGATAATCTATTACTACATGCACCATCATCTCCTTCTTGGAATAATTGCTCTCCATCTCGGTATTTCTCTTCCGCTTCTTCATCTTGAAGTTCTTGAGCAGATTGTTCTGCATCAGAAGTTGTACCAACTCCTGTCCTTTGATCATAAGAATACTCTTCCTGCCCGTAGCAAGGCACAGTCGGTGATTTCACTGTTTCGTCAAGCTCCTCGCTTGATTCGGCAACATCAGCACTGGAAGTGGGCGCTTGTCTCCTCCCCTATCAAACATGTCAGATTCCTCGTCTCTACTCTCAGAAAGCTCCACTCCCTCACTGTCTTGTGTCATTAATGGTTCACTGTCATCCGCGCTCTCTGCCGTACTTGTCATTGGACTGGCCGGTGTTGCAAGTTCTACCCCGCCACCCTCCTCCTCTCCTTCTCGCTCTAGTCTTTCGCTCTGTAACCTGACAGAAGTCTCAGTCTCTGAGGGAGTAGCATAATCAAACTCTGCTGCCTCACTCCCACTGTGCGCAGTTCCAGGGCTTTCAGGTGGAGAGCCAGCCGGGCTACGGGGACCCCCTACTTCCACCCCCTTACCTCCTGGCTCTGAAAATCCACTCATTTGATGCAAGTCTTCATGGCAACTGTAAAACATGTCTCCTTCCCTTACAGATGTTTCACCAACATCTTCTTGATATTCATTCCTGATGTATAATCCATCTCTTCTTCTTCCTCTAGCTCCTCCTCAGTTCCTTCCACAATTCTTCCATTCTCTCCATCATCAAACTGATGAGCAGTGTTCCTTACTGTTGAAAATTCATCTTCTGTGATCTGAGGTTCCATACCATCCTGCGAGATTCCGTCATCTTCACTTTCAGAATCCATGCTTGTACTGAACTCATTGTCATCCATGATTTCTGTAAGTATTAAGAAGAAGAAGAAGAAAAAAAAGGAAGAAATTAAGAACATTTTATATGTATTACTAGGGTGTCTGAACGATTTTTCAATTTTCCCTTTTGGATCGTTTTTCACCATTTTGGTTGGATAATTGAAAAAATTATTCACTCAGAATAATACATTTCAAATTTCAAGACTCACCGATGTTTCTATCAAAAGTAACAGCCCTTCAATTCCTACAATATTCATCCATTTTTGTAAGAATCAACGAAAAAGACGTACACGCAGAGTTATGATGTTTTGCTAAATTTAGCACAACAGCTGAATTGCGCAATATGCAGCGTACACATACGCGTGCAAGCGTCTACGCTGTTGCTTAAATGATGCGCGATCGGCAATCCATTGTCTCCAATGGGCACCCACTTCGGGTTTGT